>CANSZD010001986.1:0-144333 GCA_947648045.1 Beta corolliflora
TTTTACTGGAAGGACGCTTTCTATCACCGTGAAGGTCTTGTAGATGTCCCTTGCTTAACATGCGACCTCTCTCCCGAGTGCTATACAATCTTCATCAGGTAGGCCATAGTCGTGATGGAATTGACACCGTTTGGTTTGACCTTTCCGAGCGTTGGTCGGTCGCTCTTCGCGGCAGACGGGTGCACCCGATCTTCATCGGGCGTTCACGACGCCTCCAACGTCGGCCAGAAAAACCATACGGCTCGACGTCGTGATATGCGTTGGAATTTGTCTCGCGTCTCGTACCGAACATTCGACACGTCATTAACATTATGAAACTGGTTAGGTCGATTGTGAGGTGAGGCTCTCCATTTGTGTCTCTTCGGTGTCGCTTGAACCTTCGATACATGATGTGTCAATATAGTGTTGAGATTGCATCGTCTTCTTTTTTTGTGATCGTGCTTAACGCTTCCGGATTTACCTCTTCGAACATCGCAAATGGATACTTGGTGAGGCGATTTTACAATTTCGACTTGAGGACGAGTCCTTCTGAAACATTCATATAGCGGTTTTAGTATCTAAATCTTTGATTCCAATCATTTCTTTATTAATGGGGTCTAATAATCGCGGATAGGTTCTCCTGGGTTTGACTGACCCCATATAAGTCATTGGTTTTGCTTCTCAGGTAACGACTTCCTTCAAACTTCTTGTAAAATTTGTTGACCAAGGTTGAGAAGTTGTCGACGCTTCACGGTTTGAGATATTCGTGCCATTTAAGAGTCGGTCCGGTTAGCGTCGCTCGGAAGGATTTACACATGCACGCTTCGACTGGGTGCCATGGGATGGACGCTTGCCACATCCATTGCTTGTAGGCGACATGCCTGTAGATCGGTAGATTCTTCATAGGTTGGGTTAGGATGGGAAGATTGAGCTTCTTGGGCAATGCTACCTCAGCAATCTCTTGCACCAACGGTGATGCCGCATGCCATCTCGATGCTCGACGACGCTTGGGGTTGGAGCTCTTGGCAGCGAGATAATAGTCGCATCATCTGCCGATTTCGCTTTCGATCGAGCCATTCTCTTGGCGATGACGTCCCCCTTCTTTGAGAGGACCGTCTTCGGAGTTTAACCGCGTTTCGTCTGTTTCACCTTCACTCCTATATCATCTCGATCTTGAGAATCGTTGCTTTCTTTGTCGGAGTAAGGCTACATGGTAGAGATGTCGTTGACGTTGCGAGAACGTCCGCCGCTTGGATGCCCTAGTTGACGCCAACTCTTCTTGCAATTTTTGAACTTGCTCTTTGGACGTAGTGAATTCGGAGGGCAGGCGTTCATTGTCCTTCTTCATTTGCTCCATCACGAGCTTTCACTCGCCCATAGACGGTTTGTAATTCTTTGGGATCCATTGATGTGGAAAGAATAGGGACGTTTAGTCGCTAACATAGGAAAAGAATGTGAGATCTAGTTGATGGCCCCACGGTGGGCGTCAAAATGTTTATGCATATTTTCGCTATCGTCACATGAATAGTGGGATGTCAATAAAAACCGGATCGTAATGACTTATAGAAGATAAAGCGCGGGGGGATCAAAGGGGGAATGACACAATGAGATGGTGACCGAAAATACCCCGATGAAGGTGCGTAGAAACCGCGGGTGGATGTTAGTCCACCAACCCACCTATATCGGCCCACGTTCAAAGTGAACGACGGTCAATACACCTTAGGATGATAGATCTAAGTACAATAGCTTGAATGTAACGAGAATGAAAGTGTAAAGTAATATTCAATGAAGATAACTAGTGCTCTTTAGTATTTCGTGAGTGATAGCGAGTTGGTAACTTGTGTTTTCTGCGTGATCAACGAGCTTTATATACACCTCTACCACTTGACGCCATCCCCAGGAATCTCGGAGGTAGTTGCACCAATCTCCCATGATCTTCCTATTTCCATGCCATAATATCGACCATACATTCGAATGTCAAAACCAACGGGCGAAAGGGAACACCAAGTCTCCCCCAATATTCGCTGGTTCGTTAGCATCTTGACTCGGTCTTAACGGCGTCATTGTTCGTTGCGTCGGCGTCAACTGCGCGAAATTTAGCCATAATAATTTATATTTTAGGAAAAATATTGCCATATAGGATCTTGTTAGATTCGTCTCGATGTTTTTTTAAATCAACTTTTTATAATTTTTATTTATTGATAATTAAAGATATTAATATTTTAGAACTATGCATTGACAAGCGTGAAAATATGAAATAATTTGAACTATTTGAAACAGAGGAAGATATATTATCAAATGTTCTCTTTTTTTGTTAGAAATTGACTAAGCATATTTCGTGAAGAGAGTGTCCAGTGTTCGATACGTATGGGACATTTTTGTTGTTGATGTGAACGAGATACGATCTCAAGTCTTAAATAACATTAACACTCCACAAGACTTTACCAACTAAGACCTTGTTCCTTGAATAACATTAACACTCCATAAGACTTTGTCAACTAAGACCCTGTTCCTTTTTACTTAATTTCTGTTCAATTTAGCACATTTAAATGAAAGTAATTCAATTCATTTTAGTGCATTTAAATTAAATTAAATTTAGTTCGGTTTTAGGCACTTGGAGAACACTGCATAAGGCATGTTGACTTCACCTTATTTTGTGTAATTTTTTTAAAAAAGAACACAAATTCTTGAGTTAATACATTACATCATCACTTATGTGTAACAATCTAGAAATCACCAGCTTTTTTGTTAAAAATACTCAAAGGACATGAAATAAATGACACCGTAATCAATTCATTATTTGCATAATCACGCTATCGTTTTGTTTGAGTGCTATAATGTATTATGTATGATTTGTTTAAACGATAAGTTATGGTGTAACATATTACACCCATGACACACTAAAAAAAGTTCTAATTTTTAGTACAACATAAAAAAACAAAGATATTATTTTTATATATTAAATTATTAATAAGAATGTGGTCAAAGCTTGTATAATTTGACCACCAGAGTTATGCACTTACTAAAAGAACAGGTTGAGTGCACTGTGCATGTGAGTTGTGACTATATAAGGGTGCAAGTTTTAGAATTCATAGTTGGGCTAAAGAAGTTGAGCAATAGAGGGTGGGCCTGAAAGTATTCTCGCTAAGTTATACCGTGTGCTGGGCAGATGTAAACTGCTACAACCTACATGTGAGCTTGAACAATAGGAAGCAAATTGTTGTCATGACTTGGGCTGCTACAAGATTGTTTGTCGCTTACTTGTTGCTCGGTCTTTCAAGCAGCACGTGGATAGTAAATGTGCAGCATCAACAGAGGTGGGCTTTGTACATGGACGGGTACGTGGGTCTTGTGTGGACAGCAATGGGCTTGCAAGCATGTGTTGGCAACAAGATTTTAGCTTTCGATATGCAGAGTCTGTCTCTCTCCATTTTTTTTAGTTTCGAAAGCTTTTTGAGTGGCTATACAATAAAATTGTAGCCACTATAATTATATATCTCAAGCCTCCATTTGGTGACTCATCTTGTCCGATTGATTTTATTGACCTTTAAAACATAAAAAAAATTATCCACATTCGAAAAAATCGAGGCTATGCCGCAACTTGGAAGTCTAGCTACCTATCCACCTCCATCTACGGCAATAGATCTATCCCACTCTGTCCAAGCGAGCCGAGTTTCGCTGCGACGTGCGTGGATGCACTAGTCTTCCATACGCCGGAAGCGAGCTATATGTCTAAACAGAAAAACGTAAAAAAAACCCTCAAAAGTCGGTTAATGAACATCCGGTCTTCGTCTCGCCAGCGATAGAGAATATCTCAGCCCGACTGTTCCACAGTGTCGCACGATCTGCCCACAAGGCTGACTCATTCGAGCTCCCATTGTTTTCGGGAGCCGTAGTTTTGGAGGATTTTTGCTCTTTAGGTCGGCTCCTCCGCCCTTTTGGTTAGTTCCTCCTAACCTATTGTTTTTTTTTAAAGCGATCTATCTCAATCTACCTGGAGTCAAAGTTGTCGTTCTCTTCTTATCTTGGACCACCCTTCGATTCATCCTACTACCGAAGTCGGATCACCATCGAAGAGTAGGAGAAAACTAGGTAAACTTTTAATTTTGAATTTATTAATGTATAACTATTAGTTTTAGTTTAATTATAAAAGTCAATTAAATGAATGGTGTAGATTTTAGATTAAAAATAAATGGTTTAAATTAGACAAGTTATCATGACTACAATAAATTTGTAAAATTATCCATTAATTTTACTCTCTTGCTTTTTGGACTTTCTCTTTTAAGTGAAATGGGTAAATTAAAAACGGATGGAGTAATAGTATATGTTGTGACTCTAAGTCAGTGTTATTTTGATGATGATAAACACTTTATGTTATAATATGTGAGTTGTGTAACAGTGACCTAAGTCTTTTGTCGAGTTCGGATGATCATGGAAGATAAAGGACTTAAAGAAGTTGAAGCTTAGGTCTAATTATATTCTTAGTCATGTGTATGCAATGTAATTAACATATTAGAACTTTGTGCTAAAATTAGAAATATGAAATTAGGATGATTAACTATTTTCTTAGAGTTAAGAAAATGGGTGATTATATTAATTTCATGTTTGTATGATTAAGAAATAAAAAAGGGAGTTTTTAATTTCGAAAATTAGTTTTGAAAGGAAAATATTTTTGTAAAGATTTTCGGATAAAAAGTTTTATGAAAAAAACTTATTTTAAAGAAAACGTTTCTTTAAAAGATTTTCGAAAAAGAATGTTTGTAAAAAGAGAAAAACTGATTTTTAATGATAACGATTTTGATAATGTTTTTTTTAGATAAAAATTGATTTAAAATCGGATTTAGAGTTGGCATAAGATATGGAGGAATCCTTATCTTATAAGGAAATAAGGAAATCAGTTTTTATAAGAGATAAAATTTGATTTTACAAAGGATAAGATTTTATCCCTTTATTTAAGGAACTAGTTTTTGGACCCGTGCAAAAATGCACGGGAACTTTTTTGTTTAATAAGAATGTTTATATACCAACTACAGAAAAACATATAAAAGATTTTCTACGTCTACTCGATCAAATATAGGCTTCTGTACTACTCGAAGCTCAAATGAGTTTAACCTCTACACCATATTAAATTAATAAACTTTGAACGATGTATTGAAATACAGAATAATCCTATACATATTTAACCAAAAACAATGATGCACTTTACACATAAAGACAAAAAATGCTCATTTATTTTAATTATGAAGTTGTTTTGCAAATACATGACACTCTTAGGTTGTAGAAGACTTATTATTTATATATGCCATTAGTTGTAATATTAGACATCTCATGTTCTTTCTCACAAATTAGTATTATTATACACTTTCTACCCGTGACTTTAGAAATAACCACATTAATTTGGCTATGGCTGAAAACCGAACTTGGGAGATACAAACCTATATGTGATAGGAATATCTTTGACTTTTATTTATAGTCATTGCAAAACACAATCAAGGGAAATTTTGTTCCATTTGACAGAATGAGTGTCATACGGGGTATAAATACCATATTACTCCCCTTTCCTTGACATACTCAGGCCCCTTTAAATGATTCTATAGGAAATACCGAATATATGTTTTCTACTATAGCTGATATATAGATAGGATCATTTCCCTTTCCCCAGCTAAAAAATTAACGTGATTGATTTTCTTGTTGCTGGCTCCTTGAGCCACCCCGTGTCCTTGCCACCGCCTGATTGGTGGTTTTTTCATCTTCTTTTATTCTCATTTTAGTAGTGTAGTCTCCTTTATTTGGAGCCCCTTAGCTTGAACATGTCTATGACCTCAAAGATGAATGTTCGATTATCCATGTACCACAATTAACCAAAATTAGTAGAAGAAATACGCTACCCATTGGTACAAAATATGATTTGTTTTTGTAGAAAATTAGATAATTCATAATTTACGTTAAAAAAATAAAAGTAAAAGCAAAAGTAACATATAGTTATCATTTTTTTTCATTGTGTTGCAAAATACTAAAACAATGATTTTCCTAATAAGTTATATTGTTAAGTGACTTTGCATTTCACTCTAATAGATAGTTAATGTAGTTGATTTTGTTAAGGTAAAATTTAAAATATAAAAATGCCCTCACTCTATGATATGAGTAAAAGTTACAATGAATTCCACAATGTTATTTTGGTCCATTATTATTTTGTCGTCTCTCTTCTCTCTCTTATTTTTGTACCCTAACTTAACAGCCTGAAAGAGGCAATAAGATTTTTCCCAAATCCAAGCCCTCAAAAAATTTATCTCTCGAACATTTCTTTATTTCTTTTGCATATCTCAGACATGCATGCTTTATATTTTGAAATGTTAGTAGATAACCGACCTTGTCTTAAAGTCAATATTCTCAGGAATATCAGTGTTTTTGAACAAACGCTTGGGATATCCTCAATTGGATACATGAAATTTTCTTCATAAAATCTCCTTTTCTTACATTAGCTAATTATAATGAAAGTTACACTATAAGTCCTTGGATGCAACGGTTACACCATAACTTATGGTGTAACAACCCAAAGACCACTACTTTTTTGTAAAAAAAAAAATCAAATGGCATGAAATAAATGACATCACGTTGATGTCATTATTTGTATAATCCATGTCATTTTAAAATCATTAATTTTACTCCAACAAAATTATGATTTTGTTTTAAAGAATTATAAGCGAATAACATAAAGAATTATGATTACCATAACTATCATAACTTACTAATAGAAAGTGGTCCTACTCGACCAAAATGCACACTAAACCACACCTCTATTATGCAACTTAGCATAGTAAAATCAGAATTTAGCATATACTATTTTTCATATTGTTTTTCCCTACACAATATCAACCAACCTTAAATATAAACCACCCTCATCCCTTTAATTTTATTCCCATAGCCACCCCACTAATCATACAATTAACTTCAAATTGAACAAAAATATCGACTTCAATTTATACTTGACATTCACCTATCGCCTATCTCTAGAACAAAGGGGTATTATAGATATTTATTTAGTTCCACCATAAATATCATGATCTGAATATAATATTTAAAGAAATTTAACACACCATGTTTGGATTTGTCAATCTTTAAACTTATATTATGATTAATACGATTCGATAAGTGTTTCAATAAAATAGCGAACCGATTTCTTTACATTTGAAAATTTCATGTGATAGAATAAATCTAGTTTGATCTTGGTTATATATTAGTTCTAGGTGATTATGCTCCAATTATGATGAAATTAATTTTAATTATGTTATAATCTTAACATATATTTATTGAGATCTAAAGAGTTTCCTAACTTTCTTCCTTCCTTAATAGTATCATAATTGCAGAAATGGAATCTCCTAATCATCTACGAACTTTATTTAACTTATCAATAGCTACCTATTTTTCTTCTCATTGAGATCTAAAGAGTTCCTTATATCTGAACCATAATGTTGTGATGTTATCAACTGAACTTTCCTTTGATCTTTTTTGTTTTTCGACTAAAATTATCTTCATAATCTTTTGTGTTCCCTCACCAAGTAATATCTACCATTTTGTTTGATAACTCAATTTTTCTAGCAGTCATTCTATCAACAATCTCTCTTATCTTTGGTAGGGCTCAACTTATTAATGTTGTCTTGCTTAGTGTTCATAGTTCTTGGGCCCAAATTTTTTTACTCACCGATCTTTGTTATGAGGAAGATTAACTCAATTTGTAGGAATTACCTTTGGGTTGGCTCTGCAAATGGCGATAAATGTGGGAATATTAAATGGGATCATGTGTGTAGGCATAAAAAAGATGGTGGATTGGGCTTTAGGAACATTGTTCTATGGAACAAGGCAGCCATTGGTAAGCTCGTTTGGCATATTGGTTGTCAGAAAGATGACATGTGGGTTAAATGGGTGCACGAAATTTATGTGAAGAATGGGAACTGGTGGGAATTTCAGGCCCCATCAAGTGCTAGTTGGGTGATCAAGTATCTTTGTAAGGTGAAAAATGAGCTGGTTCAAGTGGGTATGGCACAATGGAATATGTCTCACATTTATTCCATTAAAAAGATTCATGATTCTCTAGTGGAAGAGAGACATGATGTACAATGGATTCAAGGCGTTTGGAATAGAATGGATATTCCTAAACACAAGTTCATTGTTTGGATGGGAGTTCAGAATAGATTGAGAACAAAAGATTAGCTGTATAGGTTCAATGTTTGTCCTGACAACTTATGTTGTTTGTGTGGAAGTGCAGAAGAAACTCATGAGCATATCTTCTTTGATTGTGCTTTTAGCAAGCAGATCTTAAGTAAATTGCTGGATTGGATTGGTGTAAATTTCAGAAGCAGAAATTTGACTCAATGGATCTGCTGGATTAGAAGAAGCTACTCTGGGACTAAGATGAGAAAGCAAGTGATATATGCTGTTTTGGCTGCTGATGTCTATCAAATATGGATAGCTAGGAATGAAGCCTACTAGCATGCTAAAGTCAGTAGAATTGATTGTGTAATTAGGAGTACAAAATGTATAGTAAAGCATAGGATTCAATTTTGTTCTTCATGTAAATGGAATAGAAGGGACTGTGAATGGGTAGAGAGTTTGTAAAGATGTATTAGGTAGTGTTGTTTGGCCTGTTGGCCTGTGTGTGTTCTCTGTCCTCTCTTTAGGACTTAGGTTGTATGAGTTTTTTTTTGGATGCAATATACTTACTTACTTACCAAAAAAAAATACTCAATTTTTCTAGCTTCATTGAAGAAACATTAATAAGTTGCTTCTTATTGGGAAAAAAGAAGTAATGTTCTTTTTAAGGAAAGTTCAGTCGATTTCCATTTTTTCATATTGCTTTTATACATTCGATGTTCTTTTTAATTTCATGCCATATCAATATAATTCCCTGCCATATTCTTTTTAAATTTCATACCTGTGTTTCTTTTTTCAAATTATTTTTTGTTTTGGATTTGAAAAAATATATACATTTTTATTTCATGCCATCTTCTTTTCATTTTAATGTCAAATTCTTATTAGGGCCCTGTTTTTTTGAACTTATTTTGGCTGAACTGAACTGAACTTATTTTATTTTTGCTGAACTGAACTTATTTTTGCTGAACTGAACTTATTTTTACTTATTTTTGCTGAATTGAACTTATTTTTACTTATTTTTGCTGAACTGAACTTATTTTTACTGAACTAAACTGTATTAACATAATATTATCAATACTTATTATTATTATAATAATCAATAAATATTAACATAATATTATCAATACTTATTATTATTACTTTATTATTTTATAATAATAAATAATAAATAATAATAATAATAAATAATAATAATAATAATAATAATAAATAATAAATAATAAATAATAAATAATAAATAATAAATAATAAATAATAAATAATAAATAATAAATAATAAATAATAAATAATAAATAATAAATAATAAATAATAAATAATAAATAATAAATAATAATAATAATAAATAATAAATAATAATAATAATAATAAATAATAAATAATAAATAATAAATAATAAATAATAAATAATAAATAATAAATAATAAATAATAAATAATAAATAATAAATAATAAATAATAAATAATAAATAATAAATAATAAATAATAAATAATAAATAATAAATAATAAATAATAAATAATAAATAATAAATAATAAATAATAAATAATAAATAATAAATAATAAATAATAAATAATAAATAATAAATAATAAATAATAAATAATAAATAATAAATAATAAATAATAAATAATAAATAATAAATAATAAATAATAAATAATAAATAATAAATAATAAATAATAAATAATAAATAATAAATAATAAATAATAAATAATAAATAATAAATAATAAATAATAAATAATAAATAAAAAATAATAAATAATAAATAATAATAATAATAATAATAAATAATAAATAATAATAATAATAATTATAAATAATAAATAATAAATAATAATAAATAATAAATAATAAATAATAATAATAAATAATAGCAATTAAATTATTATCAAAAAATGTAATACTAATATGCTGTAATTAACCATTATAATAATAATAATAATAATAAATAATAAATAATAATAATAAAAAATAATAAATAATAAATACTAAATAGTAAATAATAAATAAAAAAAATAAAAAAATAAAAAAATAAAAAAAATAAAAAATACAAATTCATCGTTATTATAATTATAATATTAATAGTAATATTGAAAACAAAAATAATAATTACAACATTAGACAAGGCTGAACTTATTTTTACTTATTTTTGCTGAACTGAACTTATTTGTACTTATTTTTGCTGAACTGAACTTATTTTTACTTATTTTTGCTGAAAATAAGTCCAAAAGAACAGGGCCTAGATCGATTGAACTTTCTTGATAGATAAAATACGTACTTAAAAAAAACATATATTACTCCATTTATAAAAGGAGGTAATAAAAAAACAACATATAGTTAAATTTAAAAGAACATATGGCTCGAAAAAAAAGGAAATTTTATATGATGACCTTGTGATTTGGAGAATTCTATATGGTGATTTTTTTTAATATTCTACAGTGACTGTATTATTGTCTAAACTACTACTGTGACATTAAGGAACTAATTTATGTTAATTGGGCGTTTAATTTTTTTTTAAATAATATCACAAATTTGTTTTTAATCATGTTCAACTAATGACCCCACAATCCTCTATCTTTTCTCGATTTTTGTCTTCAGTTGTTTACTTGTCTTCCCTCCACCACTATTCAAGGAATATTCAAGATTGTTGGTGTCTCAATGAAGAAATTTCCACCTTAATTTTACTGAAATGTGTACAATGTTTACACCAAAAAGGGGTTTTGTCCTTAAAGAAGTAAATGCATAGACAAAATTTATATCATTCTTTCATGACAATGGTATGCAACTTTTTAAGATGATTTTCATATACAAAGTTTGGAGTTGTTCTATCTTATGCTTGTATATGTTGAAAATTTTGGAGATATTAAGAATATATTCACTAATACTTATGACTTATAAGATATTATTGAGTTCAAGATTATTTAGGATATACATGAATGTCATATGTGCTTGATAATCACATTAGATTTATTAGCTATTATGAAATTGCACTTTTTAATGTTTGTATTATCAACACAGTTGTTCTATACTTATACAATAATAGGTGCTTATATTCCCGTACATTTGTTGGTTCATTTATTCTTTGGTGGTCTAATCAATATGATGATTCTAATAGAATATGGCTTTAATAACTTGTACTCTTCCTACCAAAATGTTATTCATAAATTTCTACTATGATATATTAAAATCAATGATCTTTTCATGATGTACAATTGTCATGAAATGAAACCATGCATTCATTGCTAATACAAACTGCGCAACCCATGTTTTAAGAAAAATATAACAAAACTTTTTTAAAAGGAAAAATTTAGTTAAAGGCTAATAGTTTTAAATAAATGATTCAACGAAATGTATGGTATACTTTTATAGAATAGACTTTCTCTTTTCGTTTGCATACTCTTATGTATCATCTCCTGTCGTTGAGTGGTAGTTTTTTTTTTACACACTATGCCACCTGAAATTCTATTTTTAAATAATACACTCATTTATTCTTTTGTTATAATCGCAAAATCATTCTTCTAATTTGGCGTTGTATTTTAGATTCTTGACAACTGAAACCTTACGAATGGGAATTAAATTTGTAAAAAAATATGGCAAATTATTTTTCAAGCATGTATACATATAAAAGTATCTCTTATCACCTTTAGGAAATTATGATCACTGCATCCCTTTTAAAATTAACTCATTAGTGAAAATATGTTGTTGATACATACCATTGGTTATTCTATTTGTGAGTAATATAGCGAGAATCTCGGATTTTAGCAAGGCAATATCACAATCTCCTCCTCTTTTTTATGTAGCTAACCTTTTGAATTTGAGTTTTAAAATTTTGAAAAATGGCGATAGAGGGGGTGTTTGCCACATATTTTCTCAAGCATTTAAAAAAGTTAAAGTAACTATAAGCTATAGGATGTCTTGTAAGTAATATTTTTTATCCTTTTGTATTGTCTCCGTCTTTCAAACTTCCTTTAATAATTCATCATTCAAAGGCATCTAATATATTATAACCAAAAGGCTAAACTTCAAAAGCCTTTAAATGGGGTGGCAAGAATAAAAAAACATATGAAAATCCAGGGTTATTGCTTGTCTAATATGTTTAATAGTCACCAGTTCACCAGATAGGCGAGATAAAATAATTGTCTACTACCTTCGTCCTTATTTGTTCTTCCTATTTATACTTTTTAACAGAGAAAAAAAAAGTCAAAATAGGAAAAACAAATAGAAAGACATGTCTCAATTTATAAACATAGCCTAAAAAACATTAGATAACATAAACATATAATTGTTAGAAATAGAATCATCAAGATATTTAGTAAGATTACAAATCGATGCTAGACTGCTTATCAAAATGATACTCCTCCTCTTCTCAAAATCATCAGTTAGACTGCCGTCTTCAACCTCGCTACCCTCTTCAACCTCAAGAAGTTGCATTCCAACTCCACAAGAATCTGTATCTCTTTCTCTATGTCTACCTCCATCGACCATCGTCCTTTGCAATTCAAAGAAGCAAAATCTATCTCTTCTAGTCTTATATCTTTTAATTCGTTTACTATCAAACTTTATCCTTATATTATTTTTTTGAAGGATTTATCCTTATATTATTGATGTTTGTTATGAAAAACTTGACAATAAGGGTGCATGTGAATTGTGATCATCTGCTGCCTTCTAACCTTGTTAATATTGTGTTGACTCAATCTACGAAGTTCGAAAGAAATTATTTGACTTTTTCACAATACAGCTAGGGGATAGAGGATAGTGTAACTTGCTTGATTTTCGTTAATGATGCAAAATGTGACTTGCAAACTAATGAGCTATATGATCCTAAGTTGCCGAATTATTGAGCTATGAAATGTTAATTCCTTCTTCTATGGCAAGCTTGCATTGCCTATCTTTATCTTACATTCTTAGCTATCAGCCATGATCCTTCATGATTATTTCTTGCTTCATAACTTCGGATTGTAAGTTGGATTATTTTTGCTTAATAACTTCGGATTGTGAGTTGGATTATGACATAGCACCAGCATCCTTAGTATTTATTGCTTGAGCTACTTGCATTATTTTGCTGACTATATCTCACTTTGACTTGCTCAATATGTTGATGCTCTCCTTTTTTATAATGTCAAAAGGGGGAATATGGGTATAATACTTAGGCTAATGAACATGACTAATGAATATGTTGATGCTCTCTTATTTAGTTATCCTAATTAACATGTTACTTGTGAATGATGTTGAATTATTTTCCCTAATGTGATTAATGGTGCATATTTTGAGGGGGAAGTATTATGTGTTTGTCATCATCAAAAAGGGAGAATTTGTTGTGACTCTAAGTCATTATTATTTTGATGATGATAAACACTTTATGTTGTAATATGTGAATTGTGTAACAGTGACCTAAGTCTTTTGTCGAGCTCGGATGATCATGGAAGATAAAGGACTTGAAGAAGTTGAAGCTTAGGTCTAATTATATTCTTAGTCATGTGTATGCAATGTAATTAACATATTAGAACTTTGTGCTAAAATTAGAAATATGAAATTAGGATGATTAACTATTTTCTTAGAGTTAAGAAAATGGGTGATTATATTAATTTCATGTTGGTATGATTAAGAAATAAAAAAGGGAGTTTTAAATTTCGAAAATTAGTTTTGAAAGGAAAATATTTTTGTAAAGATTTTCGGACAAAAAGTTTTATGAAAAAAAATTGATTTTAAAGAAAATGTTTCTTTAAAAGATTTTCGAAAAAGAATGTTTGTAAAAAAGAGAAAAGCGATTTTTTAATGATAACGATTTTGATAAAGTTTTTTTTAGATAAAAATTGATTTAAAATCTGATTTAGAGTTGGCATAAGATATTGAGGAATCCTTATCTTATAAGGAAAGAAGGAAATCAGTTTTTATAAGAGATGAAATTTGATTTTACAAAGGTGAAGATTTTATCCCTTTATTTAAGGAATAAAAATTATTCAAGAAGATAATTATATCTTGGAGAATAATTCTTATTCAGTTGATGAATTTATATAAGGGATAGAAATCAGTATGATATCACATGTTTTCAGATTTGGCGAGATTAATATTTTTGAGAGCTGCAAACGAACTCCCAGAACACAGTGTACGGCACAGAGTCATAGTAAGTTAAGGTTTCTAAACAACGATTGTAAAGATCCTCTATTTGCTTGAATAAGAAGCACGCTTGTGAGGAATCTTTCTTTCTGTAATTTCCATATTATAGAGAGTAGCAACACTTAGGGTTAAGTGTTGGGGAGCACTACTAGAGTTATTAGTGGGGGAATCGAATTGTATCAAGAGTTTGGTATTTTAAGATTCAAATAATAAAAGAGTAGTTTGTGTGGACGTAGATCTCAGAGGTGAGATTGAACCACGTTAAATTCCTGTGTCTTATTATTTGATTTCATTGTTTTATTGTTTGATACAATTTCGTTCTAGCAAAAACATGAAAGGTGAGTTTACGAGTGAATAACACAGTGCACGGCACTGTGCCATAGGAGTGTTCTTGAGTGTCACCTTGTACTCCAACAGTATCACCTCCAAAACAAAAAAAAATCCCTTAAACAAAAAAGATTAATAGTCTAATTATAAACTTTCATGTCAGGGAACTCATGTGATAGACATTAGGAAAGACATAGACAAAGATTCAGAAAAAAGGGAATCTCTCTGATAGGAGAGAGATACAGATAACACGTCACTAATTTAAAAAGTGAAGCAAGTTATATACAATTTCCATTTTGAGGATAGTTTCTATACTTAGCTAGCAAGTGATTTAACACTGGCATTTGGTACGCAGAGATGGTAGCTTGTGGAGTGATATGGAGAGTGAAAATATGTTATTAGATCATTGAGGTCAAAATTTTCAAATCATTTAATAGGCGTATTGGGTGTCACCCTTTAGAAATGTACAGTTTGAAAACTTTTAATCACATTATGCTGCGAATTGCGATGATTGAATGCCTTGGATTCAAAGGTCATTATTTTCTTTGTTATTGGTTTTGGGTCACAGACTCACAGGCTTCTACTTTCTCATGTTATATTAACCTGGGCTCCAAAGTTATGTTCTTTATTTAAGTTTCCTCATAAGGACTAAGGATTATATAACCAGTTAATCACCGAGCAAAGCTTGGCCTAGTGATAAAGGTTTGGCCTTATAACTTCAAGGTCATGGGATCAAACTCCACTAGGGGCTCTTTGGGGGTGAGGTTTCCCTTACCATCCCCCTTCCCTCCAAGGAGTCTGACCTGCAAACCTGGCTGGTTGTACCTGTGCGAGGTGTCAATTCAGTAGGGTCATTCATCTTACCAAACTAAAAAAAATATAACCAGTTAATCACCACTACCAGAATCTCCTCACTACTTTCTCTCATCTGTATCTGTATCTGGAGAAGAAGATAATACTCCTTCTCTCTGTGTCTCAAGAAGAAGATAATACTTCTTCAATCTACATCTGAAGAAGATAAAAGTTCTTCTATCTGCATCTGAGAAGAACACTTCTTCTTCATGTATCTGTATCTGGGGAAGAAGATACTACTATTTGCAATTTTCACCTCTTCTTATCAGTAACACTTCATAAATAATGTTAATTCCATGCCTTTGGACGTACCTAATACATTGTTATTAATTCACATAAAATTCGTGTGTCGATTGTTCTCTATTCTTTACTCGTTCTTTTTTGTTGGTTATTCAAATTATCACAACAAATTTGTATAAAGAGTAGTTGAGAGTCTGCAATTTGGTCAACTAAGATGTATGTTGTGAATGTAGAAATCAACAAATTTACCAAGAGAAATAGTTTCAGTCTACGGCAGATCAAGATACGAGCCATGCTGAAGTAGGGTATGTGGGACCCGCCCTATGGAAAATCGAAGAAGGCGGATGCCGATGACAATGAGTCGAATAGTCTAGAGGAGAACACTCATTCGACAACACTAGACGTGATCAACATCGACCCGACACGCGGGGCCGGCTCGGTCCGACCTCAAATTTAGCGGGTTTTAGGAAATATATTTTGGCCTTTGGTTCAGGCCCAGCCTGACCAGATATTTGGGCAAAAAAAGTGCCATGGAGAACCTAAATCTGAATATTTAGGCTAAAATTAGGCCGAGCCTGAAAATGTCTCAAAAAGCCCGCTTGGCCCGACTTGAAGAAGTGGGTTTTGGTGCGAATTTTTTTGGCATGAGGCATTGCTTCGAAATAGGCCAGTTATTTTTTTTCCAAAGCCCGACCAAGGCCATGATCATCTCTAGACAATATTGTGGTCGTTGATGAAGGTATCGTTGCTGGTCTATGGTTAAAACTCAAAAGTCTCTACATGACAAAGGTATGAGAATTAATTGAATACAATCTTGTTATTACGTAATATTGATGTTAAAGTTGATGGTGAGGATGTTGCCTTAATTTTGTTAGTATTTATGCCCATATCGTATAAGAATTTTGTATGATCTTTTATTTTATGGGAAAGACAGTTTTCCTTTGGAATACGTTATATCACCTCTTATACCAGAGTGCTCCGCCTTAGGGGTGTAAATTGGTTGGATTGGATTAGACTTTGCCAAATCTAAATCTAGTCCAAAGTTTTTTTTTGACTCGAGAAATTGAGTCCATATCCGATCCAAACTTTTTTTTTAAGTTCAGTTCAGTCCAAAAAAATTTTTTTTGTTCCAAATCCAGTCCAATCCAGTCCAAATATTATATTAATTTTTTAAAATTTAAGTTTACAATGTTTTTCTCATGAAACAAAATTTAAAAATTAAACTCATTACATCAATTTCATAAAGTAAGTTACATCCATCTTAAAGCCTATAATAAAATGCAAATTGCAAAATACAGATGCAAACCTAAAATAATAATTAAAAAGCCTACTTAAATTCTTAAGTCCTTACAATCAGCAAGATAACAACAACCTCGATCTAAGTTGAGAGGAAACAGGGAAAATGAAATTTATATAGTGAGATGAGTTATGAATTAGTATAGGAGACTGTAGGCGTGTTTTTATTCGCCTACGTGGGATGAGCGTGTATTTGACTACCTCATTGTAAAGGTTATATTGAAAAATATTTTGAATTCGCCAACAAGTCTTTAAAGGAAGACTCATAAACCTAATTGGATATTCGGAAAGCTTCGGGACTTATCCAATGTAGATTTCCCCGTCATGACTCCATTAATGGCCAATGAACCATAGATTGAGTTCGAGGGTGAAGGCACGAATAAGATCAGGAATTAAATTCGCCCATTGCTGGCCTCTACTTAATATCGATTCATATCTATATTTATGCAAAAAAAAACAACCACATAATATTTTAATGCAATCGAATAATCAATCTATGTCAGGTCATCACACTAGTGGAAAAAATCTTATATGTCACAAGTTAAGCGATCCAGGTTCTTTAAAAA
The DNA here is from genome assembly GCA_947648045.1 of Beta corolliflora. NCBI lineage: Eukaryota > Viridiplantae > Streptophyta > Magnoliopsida > Caryophyllales > Amaranthaceae > Beta > Beta corolliflora. Next base: position 17,533 of record CANSZD010001986.1, read on the forward strand.
ACCGGATCGGTTTTTATTGGTTTTTGAGAGAAAATTGTCAAACATTAAAGCCGATCCGGTCCATATGAGGAACCAGGATCAGTTTGGACTTGAAAATCATATATAAACGCGGCCCATGAGTCGCATCCACTCAAATCTCCCAATTAAACCCATTCTCCCTCTCTCTCATCAGTCCATCCACCAAATCCTAACTCTCCTCTTCTAATCTCCTCCTCACACGACTCACCTCTCAACCCCCCCAAACCCTAACTCCCCTCTCTCCTCTCAACCCCCCCAAACCCTAACTCCCCTCTCTCCTCTTCTAATCTCCTCTTCTGATCGAGTTCAACATATTTTTGGATCGAGTTCAACAATGATTTTTTCCTCATGAATATTGCCTTTCTGCAAATCCACGGCTGAAGATGAAAAGTCGACTAAGACGAAGCGAGAAAAGACTTTTCCTTGTTTAGATTTCTTCAGATTCATGACGAACCTCCTCCTCGAAATTATCCTGCCTCAAAACGACGACGACGAGAAAAGACGAAGCGAAGAAGGAAAAGACGAAGCGCTTGTAACCCAGATCTAGGTTTTTTTTTAATTTTTTTGTTGTTTAGATATCCTAAGATTTTTTTTCCTTCATATTTTGTACAAAGTTTCATTTTTAAAGTTTATGTATTACATGATATTTCGTCCTTTTTTAATTTTACGCTTGTAACCCGTTCTGTAATTTTTATTTCATCGTCTGTACAAAGCGCTTGTAACCCATGTTTGTAACGAATATTATATTTTAATTTTGTTTTGTTTTGTATTTTCTTAATTTGCGTTTGTTCAATTTTTCGTCCTGATATTTCGTTTAATTTCGTCCTTTATTTGCATTTTGTTGAAATGTTATTGAATTGTTGCTGTTGTTAAAATGTTATTGAAATGTTGATGTTGTTGAAATGTTGTTGTTTAATTGTCGTTGTTGTTGTTTAATTGTCGCTGTTGTTAGTTGTTGAATGTTGAACCGTTTAAAAAAAAAAAAAACTTTCCCACACTTACTGATCCGGTTCTTATTGAAAACCGGATCGGTTACCTTAGGAACTGATCCGGTTTTTGGTGAAAACCGGATCAGTTCCTAGGTAACTGATCCGATTTCGGTAAGCCCGGTTTTGACCGGATAAGTTGGGCTTTTTTCCACTAGTGTTAAACAAACAAAAGACTAATTTTTGGTGACATATTATGCAATCAAATTATTGGGATCCTAATCAGATTGTCCAATTATCTTATTAGGCGTTAGAACAGTTTTTTAGGTCTTTGATTAGCAATAGTAATCATGTGAGGTGATGAAAGCATTAAAACATACAATCATGGATATGAATAATAATAAAAATAAATAAAAAGAGAAGATTTTAGGAAAGAATGTATATGAGAGAGTTAATTCCTGCAAGATCAACATTGTAACAAGTAAATTGTTAGTAAAAAAGGAATTAAATTGAAATTGACCCTCATGAATGATACCTTTGTCGCCTGGGTCTTATGCAACGATCTCAGGATGAGCAATCTTAAAGCTTGAAATAAGAAATTCGAAGGGATGGATGAGTTTGAATGTGTTTGAATGTATTTAGATATGAGTTTGAGTATAGGAGAGTATGTGTAGAAGTCGTAGGAAAACATTGTGAAAAGTCGTTCGAAGAAACGAGGTATTTATAGGTAAGGGAAACCGAATACGAATCGAAAAGATAAAATAAAATTGTGCGCCTGGCGCACAGCTTAGCGTTTGACGCACAACATGTGCGCCACACGCACTGCTTTGCGCGTGGCGCACAGCCTGTGCACCACACGCACATCTTGGCGTCACACACACTGGCTTTCTAGCCATTTTTTTTATTGTTTTAAGATTCTTTTTTATCCTTTGATAAAATCTATCCTTTGAAATCCGAAATCAACTATCTTTAGGAATAAAAGTCTGATTTTCGTAATATCCTTTAAAAAATAATTATCGGGAATAATTAATATTAAAATATTTAAAATGCAGTTAATCATCAGGGAATAATTAATTGGGCTTTAAATTAGGCTCAGATTGTTTAAAACCAATAAATAGACTTTATATTTTTGAAATACTTTTGGGATTAGCTTGTTCGATTGCTCTTCCTTTGGACCAGACCAATTAGGATGACGATATGTTTTATCAATGGGTACTCAATGGGGAGACACGATTTTGTGTCTACAGAGACAAAGAGAGAATGCAAGGTAGATAGAGATAGAGATAGAGATAGAGAGTGAGAGGAAGCGAGGAATCGAGGATTAACTAGTGAGGAAGATGACTAAGTTGGCTACTAGGGACTAGGGTTAAAGATTTATCATTTATGATTTTATTTAACAAAAGGCCAAAAGGGTAAGGTAACTTTAGACTTTTCACTTTGGAGGGTAATTGAAAAATCAGGCGCAACCTAACAAAATTTAAAGCGGTAATGTTGAAAATCCTTAAATTTCAAAACTAATACCAAAGAATATATACATGTATGCTAAAATATTTTTGCACTCCAAAAGGGTAAGTCCGAATCTAGTACGATAATATATGGACTCGAAAATTTCAATGCGAGTCCAGTCCATAATTTTTTCAGTCCAGTCATTTCCAGCTAATTTGTACTGGAGTACATATTTTTGCACTCTAAAAGGGTGAGTCCAAATCCAGTACGAAAATATTTGGACTCGAAAATTTGAATCCTCGTCCAGTCTATAATTTTTTCAGTCTAGTCCAACTAATTTGTATTGGACTATATTGGACTTTGGACTTTTCGCTATCTACTTACACCTCTAAGTCCACCATAAGGCATCTGATTCAGTTATAAATAATCAGGCATCTGACTTAGTTGTTAGGGAGACTAGTAAGAGCATCATTATTGATGATTGAAAAATAAGATCATCCCACTCTCTTTCTAACTTTCTCTCTCTAAAAAATTACATCACACAATCTTTTCCCACTTTCTTCTTAACAATGAACCAAAAAAAAGATCATCCCAACTACTTTTGCCTACCCAACTACTTTTTACCCTACCCAACTATTTTTTCTCTCTCATCACCCACCACCATTATACAATATTTTTATTATTTACTTTTTAATAATTTGAAATATTCATTACTAATTGATAAAAAAATAATTAAATAAATACATAATTAGTGTTTTTAGCATTAAATAAATTAAATGCACAAAAATATTATTTTTTTTAGAGGGTAAAAGTGAAAGATATTTCATATAAAATAAGCAAAATTATAGAAAATTAGTAAATAGCTAGAAAAAACAAATGTCCAAAATATTACAAAATGGGTCTCTATTTGTAGATCTAGGAAAAATAGAGTCATTGGTAATTTTTTTATTTTTTTTGGCATTGTATTTTTTAAGATATTGCATTTTAAATATTTGTAATTGCATTATTTCTCTCTCCTGTGAAAATTTGACAAGTGTCAAATTATGACGCGCGTCAGAAAATCTGACACATGCGTCAGAAATCTGGCAAATTTATTTTTTTTTGCTTTTTTTCCAGCCAAAACGCTGAGTTTTGGCTAATCTCCAGCCAAAACGCCTGCGTTTTGACTGGAAGAAAAGCAAAAAAAATTAATTTTTGCCAGGTCAGGCGGTGGGTCCCACTCCCACGCCTGATCATCTTTTCACTCACCCCATGCCATTTTTTTTTCCAATCACCACTCAATCTTTTTCTCACTCATTGTTAAGAGCGCCCTTTTAAGATCAAGTACTTGATCTTTTTTTCCACTCATCATTAAGGGGAGCTTGGCTAGGCGTCCAACTGTTTGAGTCTTCTAGTGGACTCAAACAGGGGCAACTTAGTCATTTCAACTCCAATGCAATAGAGTGAAAATTGTAGCTGTACACGCGCGTGTGGGCTGGGACTAACAAAACTCTATCTCCTTCCTCATTACGCTTCTTTCTCTCACTTCCCTCAACTCTTTCTTCCTTCATTTTCTCTCTCAAAACTCCATCATTTTCAGAGGTTTTAAGGGCTTTGTAACCAGAAAAAATTGTTGAAGGCTCGCGAAGATCTTGGAAACTACATTATTCTGTCATCTTCATTAATTTCGGTAATTTCTCTCTCGAAAATCTGAAAATCTGCATTTTTCTTTTGTCGAAATTTTGTGCGATTTTAATTTTTATGTTGTTTAAAGAAAAGGCTTTTTTTTGGTAATTTGTTGAATTTTGTAATTTTGGAGAGCAAATATTATAATTTGCCGTTGTTCGTTGGGATTGAAATATAAATATTAGATTTTTTTTTTGTGGAGATGTATGCAAGATTTATTTTTTCCTTCTGCTTGTGCTTCGGTGGTTATTGGGTTCTCGAATTTGTCAATTTCTTCTCATTTGAATTTTTTTATGCTTGAAATAGAGTTTGTCAATTTTATTTGTTATTAAGAAAAAGTGGCTGCTTCGAATTTTGTTGTGCTTCGGTGCTTAAGACGAAATCATTCTTGTTATTTGTATTTGAACTTTGAAGAAAAATTTAATTTTAATGGGGATTTTGTTTTTAAATGTTTCTTTGCCTAATTTTATATGGGGGAGTTTCTTGTATGTGCTTTGTTTGACCGTGGGGAAATGGCAGGGGAGGGAAGGAGATAAAGGGGGTGGACGGAGAATGGAAATAATTATTGAATAAACTTATCAAATAGGGTTTTGAAAGGAAATAATTATTGGTTCTCACAACATTATCATTGTCATGATATGAGTCAATAGATAAGCCTTCAACATTCACATTACTCAAATTTCTTTTCTTGATCTCCAATATATGAAGCCAATTGTTTGGTTCTGTGCTGAAACACTATAAATAAGTGATCAAAGTTGTAACTAGAAGTTGCTATCAAGTTTCAAACAAAAGAAAAAACAAATAATATGACTATGGAAATAGAAAGGAGTGGAGTAGTGGTGTGCGAAATGGTCATCATTGGCTGCTACCTCCTAATTTTCTGATTATTGACTCTTTAAGTCTTAGTATGCTTAGTTTTAGTGAAGCCAAAATTGTTAGAAAATGGGGAGTTCTTTACTTGGTACTGTTTCTTCAATGTTCTTACTAATTCTTTTCTGGGTTGTGTTTCCTCAGTCTGGTTCAAGCAGCAATCATTGTGAAAGAACATCTGCAAAAGAAGGTAGTTTGATTATTTTTACTAGGATTTTTTTATGATATTCTCTTACTGAATGCTTGTTAAGTGTTTGATTATTTGAGTCAATGGAAACTTTTTTGCATAGCTGTAAGTTTCTCTGAGATGATCAACTTACCCATATCTCTCTTGTTTCTATCTTTTTTCTCCTAATGTGGAACTCTAAAAACGTTGTTGATTTGCGAATATCGAAATTGGTAACATCACTCCTACCTACTAAAAATCTTACCAGACCACAGGTAGATTCTTGGAAGGAGAAGTATTTATTGCATATCATATCCCTTAATTGCTAGCCATCACATTCTCAACACTATGCTAGGGTAAACTCTCTCCCTTTCTCAAGATTATCGTTCCAACTTCGTGGGATAGAAGTTTTCACAACTGATGCTCCTACATCTATTATGTTGAAAAATGGAGACATCATAAAAGCCACTGTACAGGTATTCGACTTTATTCTTCATGTGCCGCGTTCTTAATCTTTCTAATGGTCAAACTATGTTTCACTTCCTACAAATAGTTCAACATTGGTACCGACATATGTTAGAATTGATACCATTGTAGATTGATTTTGGTACCCATATATGGTGTATGTGATACCATTCATATTAGATTGGTACCCATTTATGTTTGCATTGGGAACTTAATTTTTTAACAAGTTTTTCATACTTTTCTCTGACATTTGTAAAGGATTACGGTGAGCCTGCACCCTACTTGGACAGAACAGTTCGGAGTTTTCGGATGCAAAATCTTCGAACAAATCCATCAAGTAAGAGAGTTCGCGTGTTCAACAACGCAACCGTTAGGCATTTGTGCTCGATTTGGACTGATTACGCAGGTGGTGATCCTAGTAAACTGACCTTAATCCATGAGAAGAAGGAACTAGACCTTCTCATCTTTCTTCCTTCTCATTGGTTAAGAGACCTTCTCATCTTTCTTCTTCTTCTGTTCCTGCTAATAGGTAACTTGTCATCTTTATTTTTTTTTCTGTTAATTTCTTAATTTTTTGTTGAACTGGACATTGTGTTTGGAAATTTTTGTGGGTTTTTATGGTAGTGAATGTATGAACCTAATTGCTAGTTGGAGTAGTTGTTTTGCCAAGTTAATAGCACTTAGGGAAGAAATTTGGGTGCTGATTTGTGTTTATTTATGTGCCTTTTTGCTTAATTGATGTGATATGATTTAGTGTTATCTAATTTTGGGTGCGATTTTTTTGGGTTTGATTGTCTTTTTATTCTTTTTAGTAATTTTATGTAAGATTTCTTTTTGCTTGTTCTCTTGTAGTAACTTAAATTGAATGTTCTTGTATGAGTTGTGTAAAAATGCTATATGAAGTGTCTAATCCGAGATTATTTATGCTCAATTTCAATTGGGAGAAGCTTGATTCGGTGATAAACTATTGAAATGCTAGTTAGATTGATAGAATCAACTTAAGTGGGAGCTACTTTTATGGTAAGTTCATATTCAGACAATTGGGGCAATCAAAAGTCAATAGTGAAATATTTGTTTCAATCTGTGGAGGAATTGTATACCTCATAGGTAATCATAACTCACTCGAATTCATTTACACTTTATTTCTTTTATTAGTACTGTCAAATCTCAAATGTAGTTACCAATCTTGCTTGGTATAAATAATTACATTGATTTTATTTACATTTATCTGGATTTTTTATTTATGTTTTTATATTTACGGGTGAAGTTTATCTGATTTTGGTGATTTGTTGAAATGGGTAGCTAATGTTTTGGAGGAATTATGGAGATTAGATCCCTTGGCAATTCAGATCAAGAAGATGTGGTGCAGAGAAATGGATAGGTTTTTATGTGTGAGTGAGGTACCTTTGAAGTTATGGCAACGAGACCGAGGTTGAGTTTGCCTTCCCTTAGCTGAATACTATGTTGCCAATTAGATAATGAATTTGCCTTCCCTTCAGAAGCTGAACATACACGATGTTGCTTAGTATACTGAAGGATTGATGGTTCTAGTCTTCAAGTGTAATTTGTAAATGTGTAATTGACTCAAAGCCATGCTCACTATAGAATTAGGCATTTAACAATGTTGCATTGTTCTATTAATTCATGTTTGGATGATACCTTTCTCTTTTTCAGAATCCAGTGAACTATGTAAATTACTAAACATTGTTGATGATAGTTTTTTAAATCTAGTGAATTATGTAATTTACTAAACATTATTAATGATAGTTTATTTCAAAAATTAAATCTATTGGTACCAAAGAGAGGCTAGGCGGTACAAAAGAGAGGCTAGTCCGGTACCAATAAGATGATGGATTGTTACCAATTAGATAATGAATTGGTGCCAATGAAAGTCTAAATTAAATATATATTAAAATGGATAAGTTCTTTGGTAAAAAAAAGGATTAATACTTATTGTTCTTACGATCTAGCAAGAAAAGTTCCTACGAAAACACAACCATATATTTTAAAATTAACAAAAGTAAACATTGTGAAATTAGTTCCTACTAAATATTACTAAATGTTATCTAATAAATAATATGCAATGGATTACTAAATGTTATCTAATGTAGTATATTCATACCACCGAAAGTGTAGATTATATTGGTACTAATAAAATAATGAAATGGTACTAATAAAAGAATGAAATAGTTATTGCTACTTATGAATGAAAAACTAGTACCAATAAAAGTTTAAATTGGTACTAATTACTAAAAAGAAAACTCTATCCAAATGGTGAAAATATGAAGTGAAAATGGTACCGAGTTTAAAGTAGTAATGATACCATTTAAGTTCAAAATGGTACCAACTTTATATCAAAATGGTACCAACTTTATATCAAAGTGGTGCGAATTTTATATTAGAGTGATACTAATTAAATGGACGATACCAAGCTATGTAATGGACGATACCGAAGTATTATTTGTAGGGTACATTAACTAGTGATATAAGTAAGTACCTTTTGGTGGAATATTTTGGTACCACTTGACTAACATTGGTACCATTCTTACTTAGTTGTGTTACCAATTTTATGAACATTAGTACCCTCCCCTTCTTACATGGGTTACAAGTGTTTGTGCCAATAATATACAAGGAAGAGGCTAATTGCACATCATGTCAATGATTTAGGGTATATCATTGGGTTGGAACCATGTATGAATAATAATAGGATATCATTGGGAGAGATTGAAGTCCAAGTGGGAGGACCAAGTGTTACCTTGGTACTTCATGCTTCATACATTGGTACACTCCCCTTCTTATATGAGTTACGCAAATATTGTACAAGGAAGAGAACAACTATATAACTTATATAACTTTAACCCCATAAATCAAGCAAATCAATTCTATGTTTATATGGCTATAATTATATAACTTTAACCCCATAAATCAAGCAAATCAATTCTATATTCCTTGTGCATGTTGATTTCACTAATGGAATCAAATACATTCTCACACACTTGTGCGGGGATCAAATTAAATCTTTGAATTGTTCTATCCTAAAGGTGGCATTAAAGGCGAGGAACTTGATTTTTGTTGGATGTTTACATCTTAAAGGTGGCACTAAGATTGACCAATATCAATGGAGGATACCAAAGTTCTATGTGTATGGTACCAAGGTTTATCTAATTTTACAATAGAGTCTAATACTTTCTTATATACTCTATCTAGGATGAATTCATTTATTCAATCGAAAGGCTCCATTCTGTAGGTGGCAATAAGTAAATGAAATTGATGTGTTGGACTTAAATCCTGAAATATAATTCGCCAATATCAAGGGTACTAGTTTGTTCTATGATTCCCACCCAATGATATACCACAAATCATTGAAATAGTACCCTGCTATATCTATTTTATGCCTTTATTCATTGAAATAGTACCCTGCTCGTTTTAAATTGGTACTAATCTAACATGAAATTAACACCATTCAAATATGAAATTGGTACCATTATGATACATAATTGGTACCATTATAATGTGACATTGGTACCATTCGATACATAATTGGTACCATTATAATATGAAATTGGTACCATTCGATACATATAGGGATCATGATTTTACAATTGGTAATACTAATATTTGCTAAATGAAGGGTACCAAAGTCAGATGCAAAATATATCTACAATAAGATATTTGATTAGAAGGTAATTTAAGCTTTAGCTTATTTTTGTATACTTTCAATCTCATGCTTGACACGCTTTTCCTAAAAAGAAGACACTTCATACAAAGAAAGGGAAACTTGGAGTGGTGGACTCAAGTCTTGAAATAGGATTGATCAATATTAAGGGTACTAATCTATTGCATGAAGGGTACCAAAGTCAGATGTATAGGGTACCAAGGCTTGTGTGGATTTCATTAAGGGAGTTTAATATTTATTCCTTTCTAGGATGGAATCATATCTTTGGAATGGTTCCATTCCTAGGTGATATTAAGAAATGATCGAGAACTTGATATTTTGTACTCAAATCTTGATCAATATGATTGATCAATATCAAAGATATCAATCTGTTTTATGAATAGTACCAAAGTTAGATGTGTAAGGTACCAAGGCCATATGTGAGTTTCATCAATATAGTCATTATATTATTTGCTAAATCAAAATCAATGACATCCTATTCTTGTTCATACATGGTTCCCACCTAATGATATGCACCAAATCATTGACATGATGTTTAATTGGCCTCTTCCTTATACATTATTAGCCCAAACACTTGCAATCCACTTAAGAAGGAAAATGTACCAATGTATGAAGCATGATGTACCAATGTAACACTTGGTTCTCACAAATGGGCTTCAATCTCTCACAATTATATCCTATTGTTGTTTTGATAGATGGTTCCAACTAAATGATACACCCTAAATCATTGACGTGATGTTTAATTGGCCTCTTTCTTGTACATTATTGGCCCACATAATTGGAATCTATTTAAGAAGGGGAGGGTACCAATGTATGAAGCATGATGTACCAATATAACACTTGATCCTCCCAAATAGGTTTTAATCTCTCTCAATGGCATCATATTCTTGTTCATACATGGTTCCCACCCAATGATGCAACCCAAAATAATTGACATGATATTTAATTAGCCTCTTTCTTGTACATTATTGGCTGAAACACTTGCAACCTATGTAAGAATGTGAGGGTACAAATGTAGGAAGCTTGATGTACCAAGGTAACACTTTTTCCTCCCAAATGTGCTCCAATCTTTCCCAATGATATTCTATTGTTGTTCACATATGGTTTCAGCTAAATGATATACCCCAAAGTATTGATATGATGTTCAATTGGCCTCATTCTTGTACATTATTAGCCCAAACACTTGTAATCCATTTAAGAAGCGAAGGGTACCAATGTATGAAGCATGATATACCAATGTAACACTTGGTCCTCCCAAATGGGCTTCAATCTCTCCGAATTATATCGTATTGTTGTTTTAATAGATGATTCCAACTAAATGATACTCTCCAAATCATTGACATAATGTTTAATTGGCCTCTTCCTTAGACATTATTGGCCCAAATACTTGCAATCTTTTTAAGAAGGGGAGGGTACTAATGTATGAAGCATGATGTACCAAGGTAATACTTGGTCCTCTCTATTAGGCTCCAATTAGTACCCAATGACATCCTATGGTTGTTCATAGATGGTTCCAACCACATAATATACCCCCAAATCATTGACATGATGTTTAATTAACCTATTCCTTGTACACTATCAAGCCCAAACACTTGCAACCCAATGTAAGAAGGGAGGGTAGCAAGGCCTTGTTTCTAATTTAGTGAAATCCTATCGAGTCCACCTTCGAGTCCAACACATCACGACATGTCACTAGTAGGGGTAGTATTTGAGTTATTTTCAAAACTTTTTTTTATCTAGGGGTAGTATTTGAGTTATATCATCAATTTAAGTCATTAGATTATATTTGAAATTATTAAAGGCAAAGTAGATCATAAAAGGTCAATGAGAGCATAAAACTCATGTGTGCAAAAATATATCTACAATTGTCATACAATAAGAAAGGGGAACTTGATGTGTTGGACTCAAATCCTGCAATCGGAGTGACCAATGTCAAGGGCACTAATCTGTTGCATGAAGGGTACCAAAGTCAAATTTGTAAGGTACCAAGACTTGTGTGGATTTCATCAATGGACTCAAATCATGAAACACTTGTAGAACTAAACTCTTAAGCGATACTAAAAAAAGGGAACTTGATATGTTGGATTCAAATCCTGAAATAGGATTGACCAGTATTTAAGGGTAGCAAATATGTTTTATGAAGGGTACCAAAGTCAGATGTGTAGGGTACCAAGGTTTATGCGATTTTATCAATAGACTTCCCTCTTGCAACACGGAGGGAGTATTGAAATAAGGTTACTAGCTCTTCAAAGAATTAAGGAGACTAAACCTCTTTATAAAGGAAATTTGATGTGTTAAAATACTGAAACTAGGTACCAATCTATTCCTTGGACGATACCAAAGTATGATGTGTAAGGTACCAAGTCCTTGTATGAATTTCACTAATGGAGCCTAATACTTTCTCGCATGCTTTATTTAGGATCAAATCATATGTTCGAAGTTTCCATCATAAAGGTGGCCTTGAGAAAGGAAGACTGGATGTGTTGGATTCAAATCCTGAAATAGGATTGACCAGCATCAAGAGTACCAATCTGTTCCATGAAGGGTACCAAAGTCAGATGTCTAGGGGTACCAAGGTTTGCATGATTTCATCAATAGAGATGGAGGGAATATTAAAATAAGGTTACAAGCTCTTCAAGGAAGGAGAATAAATCTCTTTATGAATGACACAATGTCGATATTATATAATTTATTACTTTGTACATGAAAAAATTAATTAGCTAATTCAACATAATGAGGGTAATAAATCCATTTTATAAAGGATACGAAGCCCATCACAAAAATACTTTATAAACTTCATAATCAACCTACCTTTATTTGGATTTTATTCAAGTTGGACTGGATTCAGATCTGATTGATACTCGAATTTCATTTAGCAAAGACGAGCCCCGCGAAAAAAAAAGTGATTACATTTTAGATAAAATGGATTAGTTGGTTGTAAAAGAGGATTACTTAATGTTCTTAAAATCTCACAAGTAAAGTTAACCTATTGAAAGTCTTATTTGTACTAATGTAAGTGACGACATTAGTTAAAATAAGAGGTTTATTTAATAAGTTACGTAGCATGGATTATTAAATGTGATCTAATATAGTATATTAATACCGATTGGAGAATACATTTGTACACATGTAAGATTAAATTAATCAGCCATCAACGAAAGAGTAATTGGGTACCAAAGGAATAGCCTCTTGGTACCAATGGGAGAGTAGTTTGGTACCAAAAAAGGAGCATATTGGTACCAATGGATAAAGTGATTAGGTACCAAAGGAGGAAAATATTAGTATCAATAAAAATGTAATTTGGTACCGAAGGATGAATCTATGGGTACCAATTAGGTCCTTAAATTACTATTTAAGCACATTGAATTACATCTTCATTGGCCTCATTGATGCCCTATGCTAGGAAAGATAACGGGTGATCGAGTTTCAAAAAATTCATTGTTTTAATCATGATATTTGGCGCTTGGTAATATTAAATGCAAATACAAAAATAATATACAAGTAATTAATCCATCCTCTTTGATCTCTGCTTGTAAATCTTCCCTACAAAGGCAATCAAATCCAAAAATAGAACAAGAGTGAGATATTTCGAAGCAACTACATGTTTTAGATTAATTGAAATCAAATCAAATAATAAGATCACATCTTGATTTATTCTAAGCAACAATTTCACAATTTTTAGTGAGAATCAAACTTTACAATCAAAGCAAATTAAAATTTTGCAACAATACATGCGATATTCTCATAAAATTGTAGAACTAAACTAAAAACAAAAAAAAAATATTAAAGAACCCCATAATTATAACCCCATATAACTCAAAACTTGATTTCAAATCTCACTGTATGTTAGAACCTAATTCCGAATTTGATTCATATCTTATAGAACTCAAAACTTGAATTTTTAGTTGGATTCAATGTAGTTATTCAAGATTTTAAGATATAGAAAAATAACATAGAAATAATCGAATCCAACAATTTTTTTTAAGATATGAATTTAATGTTAAAAAAAAAATTGATTTTCGAGTTCAATAAAAATCTTGTTTCTCAAGACTAAAAAGACGACCTACCCTCAGTCAAATCGAGATCTTGAATAAAAGAAAAAAAACCAATCTCACTAAAAACCCAACATATTCAAGATCTAAGCTATTTACAAAAAAAAGAAAATCTAAATTTCAATTTTACATCTAAATTTTTTAAGAATGAACAATACCTACAAAAATTGTCGAAAAGATTTTAATCTTGAATTCTTCAAGGATTTCTTCTTGGTTTTACGCCATAAGCAATTGGGATAAATGGAGTTGCAGCAAAGATGGAAAGAAAACTAAATGAACATGAAAGTTCAGAGAAGAAGAAAATGGGGGCTTTGGTTGATAACATTGACCCAATTTTTTCTCTCTCCTATTTCTCCCTCACTCTCTTGTTTTGTTGGGAGCAAATAACACGCGCCAGCCTTTTTTTCTCTTTCTTCACTTTTTGTTGTGGGCCCCACCTTATATTGGTTTTCTTTTTTATTTTGGGTTGTTTGAGTCCCTTTGGGACTCAAACAGTTGGTTGCCAAGAGTTTCTCTCATTAAGGGTGCTCTAAAGGACAATGAAAATCTAGAAAAAAAGAAGTCCAACAATAAAAATGCGTCTTCTTGGCATCCTAAAACTAACGATGTCTGTAATTACTGTAAGGAGAAAGGACATTGGAGAATGAATGTCTTAAAAAAAGAAGCAACAAGACAAGAAGGAAGATTCTACTGCTATGGTAGAAACTGACACCAATTCTGAAAAACATTCAACCTTAGTTGTAAATGAACAGACATATTATATTGATGTATGGGTTCTTGAGTCTAGGAAATCTTACTATGTATGTCCAAATAGGGAGTGGCTTTCTACCTATGAAGGCAATATTTCTATGGTCAATAGTGTTGTCTTCAAAAGCAGTTTGAATAGGCTCAATCAGGAGACGGACACATGATGGTTCAATTTGCAACTTGAACAAAGTTAGACATGTTCAGTATTCACGAATATGAATCTGATCTTGCTTAGTTTATTAGACGCAAAGGTTTTAGTTTTTTAGGTGCAGGCAGAGTAGTGTATGTCTCCAAGAAGTCTAAGGTGGTTCTGAAAAGGTGTCAAGCATGGTATATTTTTTTTTTGTTAAGTTCTACATTTTTAGATTTTTTGTTGTAGCATCATCTGAGATTCGTATTTGTTTGGGATTTAAGGGGGGGTTGGGGTTGTCTGGTTGTAATAGGCCTCTAGGTGGGGGCCCTATGCGAGGACAGTCCTGAAGATTTCTTCTTACATATTTAAATATATATTATTGGGTTAATATGGCCAAAATTTTATTAGGCCCAACTTCACAACAAACATGCATAATATCAAGGAATGTAGGTGCTTTGCTTTAATCAACATCATGATTTCTGTAGATACCAAGAGAAATAATTTGAGGATAAATCTGACCATTATGTCAGCAAAAATTAAGTGTCTTTGAGATGGAGAGTTCTTGACAAATCCAAATTAATTGAGAACATTTTGCCTGACTCATTGCACTGCCATTGCACAATTATAAATAAGGTGTTGCGCATACTTTGGGCATCAACCAAAAAGTATTAACCAACACCTAACATATTAGATGCCATACATACAACACTGCCTTCCTACAATTCCTCCTTGTACTTCTAATCTCCCTTTTCCACTATTTCTTATTAATTACTCCGTTGTGAGTTTGTTCTAATAGTGAGAGTTTTATTGTATTACTCACTTTCTTAATTGAAGTTATTCTATTATCCTATTTTTTATATAGTGGATATTCGATCGGGTACTCGTCGTTCTTGGGTTTTTTATCTCTATTTGAAGATTTTTTTTCCCACGTTAAATATTGTGTGTTCACTTTACTACTTTTCTTCCCATAGTTCCAACTCTATTTATCTTTCTCAATCTCCACATCTTTAATTTGCTTCCGCTGAGCACTCACAACCCTAACAAGTGGTATCCGAGCCAAGGATGGTTAAAGTGTTTTCATATTAATTAAGATGTCTTCGGTAACAAAGTCGAGATAGATTGAGAAATTCGATGGCAAGATCAATTTGACCATCTGGAGAGTCCAAAAGAAGGTCGTTCTCACACAAAGCGGGTTAAAAAAGGCACTTGATGGCAAGCAGAAAAAACCATCTACTATGACCAGACGAGCAATGCTAACGGTTGGATGAAAAACATTATTTACCATCCAACTATGTTTAGCTAAGGAGGTACTACGTGAGGTTATTCACGAGGAGACCACTACAAAGCTATGGTTGAAGCTCGAGTCCCTCTACATGAATAAAAGTCTCGCTAACAAACTCCATTTAAAAGAAAGGTTTTACATCGAATGACCGAAGGTACATCTATTCAACCACATCTTAGTGAATTTGATTCTATTATTATTGATCTTGAAAATTTGGATGTCAAGATTGAAGATGAGGATAGTGTCGTGTTACTCTCCCTACCGCCTTTGTACAAGCACTTCAAGGTAATCATGTTATTTGGTAACAATGATACTTTATGCCTTTTAAGATGTTAAATCTCATTTACTCTCAAAAGAGAAATTTGACCTTGAAGTGCATTCCAATGATAATCTTTGAAGGATTAAATGTAGAAGTACCCAAAATTGGTCCATATCTAACGGGCATAAAATTAAGAACTCATGCATATATTGTAAAATTCTTGGGTGTGATGTTTCTAATTGCTTGAAATTAAAGAAAAAGCTTTTAAAAGAAGAAAACGAGAAAAAGCTCGGGAAACTAAAGGATCCGATTTTGGTGAATTGGATTCCGATGATGTCCTTTTGGCTAATTCTCCTAGAAGAAGTGGAACTCCTAATTGGGTGCTTAATTCCGGTTGCACCTACCATGTTTGTTCTCAAAAAGATCACTTTGTCGATACTAAATTGGTGAAGAATAGATCCGTCTCTATGGGCAACGGTACCCATTGCAAAGTTCGTGGTATTGGCTCAGTGAGGATCGAGATGCATGATGGTAAGATCAAGACTCTGTCTAATGTTCAACATGTTCCTGATTTGAAGCAGAACATCATTTCTTTGCCCACTCTTGATTCTAAAGGGTGCAAAATTTCGGCTCAAGGTGGAGTACTTAAAGTCTCCAAAGGTGCTCATAAATTACTAAAGGCCATCAGATATAAACATCTATATATGTTACAAGGTTCTTCAGTTATGGCTTCTACCTATATAATCCTTGTTCGGGATAAGTGCCATCGTAAAACAGGTTCTAACATGTCACATTTTTCTAAACCCAATTTGCGATTAGGTCACGGTGACATGCCTGCACGCATAATGCCAACCTAAACAAAGCAAGCCAAAAAGATGAAATGGGGTCACTGTGACATTCCCGAAACTATGGCAATGCAATATTTTCCCGATATGGAAATACTTCATATGGCGGTTAGTCAGAGGAATACTTCAATTAGCCCGTAACTGCACAAATTAAACGTGAGGTTAGGGTGGACCAAGTCTGCAGATTCTGCAACGTCCATGAAGAAACATGTAGCCACATATGTGGGCAACATCACCACTAGTATTTAAAGTGGAGCACCAACATGACATTCTGATCCCGCAATGGGTTATAAATAACTTCCTATATCTTGAAAAAATGAAGCCAAGCACGCATGAAGCAACGGGTCACATGGCGGCAGTGTTGTGGAGCTTGTGGTGCCATCGCAACGACATTGTATTCCACAAGAGAAAATGCAACGATGTCATGCGAGAATTACCAAAGGCGGAGAGCGACCCACATGACATTCATAATAGAAGAGATGCATTTAGGAAACACACATGCGGGACCAATGGAGCGACGCCAAGATAGAATTATGTGGATATCTGGAAATACTAGTAACGATCAACAAAATGTCCAAATACAAGTCGATGGTGCTTGGAAGATTAAAAAAGTTCAAGGTGTTAAGGAAAGTACACCGGCAATTGGTTGGGCATGTAGGCATGAAGAAAGGTATGCACAAGGTATCATAAAGGTTTGGTCGAACTCAACCATTTAATCTAAAGCAATGGCGGTGCTGGAAGGGATAAAAGATTGAAGCAAAATGGGGTCTCGCCTTAAAATAAGTACGGATTCAAAAAAATATAGTCAGATATCTCCAAGAACCACATAAAGCACCTGTAGGTATTAGAAATATAATTAAAGAGATTAGGTTATGGGTATCGTTATGTGAGGGATTGATTATAGAAAAGGTCGAAAGGAGGAATGTGGACATAGCTCATAGGTTAGCAGTAGATACTAGGAAAGCATTGCACTAAGGAAAGTTTTGAAATATATGCTTGTATTTACCTGTTGTAAAAAAAAAGATGATTTTCTTTTCACTAACATCAATGTTTTGTGGACAACTTTCGGGGTTCACACGACGAGTAAACAAAATTTAGTCCAAGGTGGACATTGTTAGGTTAATATGGCCCAAATTTATTTGGCCCAACTTAACAGCAAACTTGCATAATATCAAAAAATGTCGGTGCTTTGCTTTAATTAACATCATGATTTCTCTAGAAATTAAGAGAAATAATTTGAGGATATATCTGAGCATTATGTCGGCAAAAAATTAAGTGTCTTAGTGATGGAGTGTTTTAGATAAATCCAAATTAATTGAGTACATTTTGCCGACTCATTGCACCGCCATTGCACACCTATAAATAAGTTGTTGTGCATAGTTTGGGCATCAACCAAAATCATCAACCTACACCAATATATATACGAGAAGCCATACATACTACACTAGCCTTCTAACAATTCCTCCTGGTACTTCTAATCTCCCTTTTCCACTGTTTCTTATCAGTTACTCCTTTGTAAGTTTCTTCTAATAGTGAGAGTTTTATTGTATTGCTCACCCTCTTAATTGAAGTTCTTCTACTTCACCTCCTCTCTCCGACAAATATAGTATAATTTCAACAATACATTACACTTTACAAGATAAGCAGTACATACCTACGTCATCCATTCGAGCACTATTATAAATTATACACATTTAACTAAGCTTGCCTGGTGGAGGTGGTGGGGAAATCGCCTTGTGACTTTGAGGTCACAAGTTCGAACCCCACTACCAACTTGTGCTTGAGAGTAAGGATTCTCTTATATCCCCCCTACTCTCAAACGTTGACTGTGTAGCTATCTTTGGCCGACTGCGAGAGGTGGTAGTCTAGTAGGGTCCTTCTTCTTACCAAGAGGTTCCTTGGTGGGGGCCAAAAAAAATTATAAATCATACACATTTTAGTATGTAATATTATACAACAAAGATACAATATCACGGTAATGATACTAAATGACAAGATAGACATTTCAATTTAATTTCTCTATGTTTTTACTTTTACGTGAGAGGATATGCAGATGTCCAAAAATACCACATACTTCCTCCGTAACAAAATTAATGCTATACCTTGACTTTCACGCCTGTCAATGCAGTAATTTGACCATTAATAACTTTAACGGTTTTTTCACCAAATACCCCCGACAAATCACGAAATTCACCATATACCCTCAATGTTTTAGATATTCACCATATACCCCGAGTTTTCGAAAATGTTTACTAAATGTCCTTTTTCAAACTAGTTAACTCACCGTTTGCATTATTTACGGTTTGCCACAATTAACCCCTAAACAATAACCCTAACCCAAATCCTAAACAATAACCCTAACCCTAACCCACCCATAACCTAACCCCCTGCCAGCCCCCACCCCTCCCCCTCCCTCTCCCCTCCACTCCACCGCCGCAGCCCCCCCCCCCCCCCCCGGCCCATTGACCCCCCACCACCTCCCCGTCGATTTCCCCAGCCCTCCCCCGTCCCCTCCCCGTCGATTTCCCCGGCCCCCCCCCTCCCATTCGAATTCCTCAGTCCCCACCCCTCCCCTTCGAATTCCCGGCCCCCCACTCCTCCCCTTCGAATTAGCCTCCCCGTCGTTCTTTGGTGTTGTTGTTTCGACCCCCGCCGTTGTTGTTTTGGTGGTGCGAACGCGGAGAGAGAAACGCCTCCCCACCGTTGTTGTTTCGGTGGTGCGAGCGAGAGAGAGAAACGCCTCCCCCATTGTTGTTGTTTTGGTGGTGCGAACGCCAAGGGGGAGAGAGAGAGAGAGAGAAACGCCGGCAAGCGCGGGTGTGAGAAGAGAGGGTGTCGGGGGAGAGAGAAATTAAAGGGGAGGGGTGGGGGCCGGGTGGCATGGGGGAGGGGGTAGCGGTTGCGGCGAGAGGGGAGAGGGAGGGGGCCGGGATGGCGGGGGAGGGGTTGGGGAGCTGCGGCGGTGGAGGGGAGGGAGGGGGGGCTAGGGGGGGTGGATGGGTGGGGGATTGGGGTAGGGTGGAGGGGATTGGGAGGGGGAGGGTGGGTTAGGGTTAGGGTTAGGTTTAGGGTTAGAATTAGGGTTAGGGTTTAGAGTATTAGGATTTTAAGGTTAGGGGTTAATAGTGGCAATATCGTAAATAAAGCTAACGGCGACTTAACGTCCGTTAGAAAAAGGGTATATGGTGCACAATTTTGAGAACTCAGGGGTATATGGTGAATATCTGAAACATTGAGGGTATATGGTGAATTTCGTGATTTGCCAGGGGTATTTGGTGAAAAAACCGTAACTTTTTTTTTTTTTTTTTTTTTGTTAAGAGAAAGAACAACTAGGACTGCCCCCTAGGATAGGACCAGCCTACAGCATCCTTGCGGATGATGGAAGAAAACAATACATCAGAAGAGGAAAACCAATAAGCTAAGGAGGGAGCCTCATGACCTTGATGAGCCATAAAGCCCGCCGCTTGATTAGCTTCCCGATAGCAATGCGAAATAGAGACATCTTGGAACCGCTTCAGCTCCTCAACCGAATCCGAAATCAAAGAGCTAATTTCCCAAGGAACCTTCCAACAATGCCTAATAGAATTAATCACCACCAAATTATCGCCCTCGATAACAATTGAGGAGATACTAAGAAACAACGCTGCCCGCAAACCTTCCCGGAGACCCCAGGCTTCTGCTTTTAAAATCGAGCAATCAGCAGATAAGGCCATAGCACCCGCTAGACAAACCTCTCCCACGTGGTTTCAGATGGTGAAACCACACGAAGCCTGCCCATTCCCCAACTTCGACCCATCAAAATTAAGCTTGAACCATGCAACCGGAGGAGGGGACCAAGCAACACTAATTGGGATGACACCAGACTTAACCCCTTTTCCCGGAACCACATCCCAAACATCCTCTGCCTCACACGAGCACTCCCAATCCTTAAAGAACCGCAATATAGAGAAAGCAAGACTTTCAGCAGAAGAAACAGCCTCCTGAAAAATGACTTTGTTACGGTGAAACCAGATGAACCACCAGATAATAGAAAGCTTAACCAGATCATTAGGAGAGAAATTTCTCTTAAACATGGCTAAATTATCCACAAAACTAGGCATGAAAGGACCAACAGGGAAAGAAGGCCAACCAAGCCTACTATGAAGAATCTCACCAACATCAGAAGAGAACGGACATTCTAGAAATAAATGAGTCGTAGTTTCAGAAAAATGATTACAAAAACAACACTCTTGCGGGATAAACACATGACTGCGCTCCAATCTTTCTTTAGTCGCAATACCATCAAGACAAATCTTCCATAAGAAATTTTTAATTTTAGGAGGCACCTTAAGCTTCCAAATCCAGATAAACGGCTGAGGGGGAGGAGGATTAAAAGCCAAACCTTGCACAAGTAAAGCCCCTGACTTGACCGAATAGGCCCCATCGGGAGTTAACCCCCAAACTAAACTATCCTCAGAAACATAAGAGGGGATAAAAATACTAAAAATAGCAGAACAAACAAATTCCGGGACTAAGCCCGCAATGAGATTCTTATTCCACTGGCGATTTTCATCTAAAACACTACTGACCAAAAGATCTTCCATTCCCACAACAGGAGAACAAATGGAAGAAATAGAGTATTCAAAAACCCAATTATCATGCCAAAACGACACTTTACTACCGGAGTTAACTATCCACCTAAGACCTTTCCTAAAGACATCCCGAAGGGACATAAGCTTCTTCCATTGCCAAGAGCAGTTAGACGAGGGCACATAGTCAAAGAGCGATTTCCCTCTCAAATACTTCTTTGAGATAAGATCAACCCATAAATTCGAGGGATTATTCACAATTTTCCATAACAATTTCATCTGTAAGGCTATATTATTAACACTAGCCTTACGAAAACCAAGACCACCAAATTTTTTAGGAATGCAAATTCTATCCCATCCTATTAAATTAGAGGAACCAGCTTCCGGACTTTTATTCCAAAAAAAATTCCTATAATTTTTATCTAAATCCCCATGAATAGAAGCAGGGAGTAGAAAACTTTGCATTTGGAAATTTGCTTTCGTTGATAAATTGGCCTGAATAAGGACAGTTCTACCCGCTTGAGACAAAGAATTAGCTTTCCAAGAAGAAAGTTGAGAATGAGCGGATTGGACAACCTTTTGAAATGTATTTTTAGTAACTCTTGAATCAATAATTGGGCATCCCAAGTAGTTACCTAACGAAAAAGAGCTATCCATGCACAAAATAGAGCTGAATTTTGCCACTACATCCAACGGAATATTCTTTGTACATTGAAAGGCAGACTTGTGAAAGTTCACTAACTGACCCGACATCGCACAATATTTATTTAAAATCTCCTTAATAACCAGACAACTTTCCTCAGACGCTTTGGCAAACAACATAGTATCATCAGCAAAAGTTAAGAAAGGAATCCTAACTCCTGATCTACCAAGGTTAACCCCCAAAAGCTTATCACCCGAAACTGAATGAGCATAGATTTCCCTAGCTAACAATTCAGCACTCAAAATAAAAATATATGGAGACAAAGGGTCCCCTTGTCGAATCCCCCTAGATGGGAAAAATCTGTCACCCGGAATACCATTAACCAAAACAGAGAACGAAACCGAGGTGATACAGCTTTTAATCCAGTTAATCCACTTTTTATCAAATCCTAATTTGTCAAGCATCACAATTATAAATTCCACTCTAGCCTGTCATACGCTTTTTCCATGTCCAATTTAATGGCAATCCAACCTTTTTTCCCTGTTTTATTTTTAAACGAATGAAAAACCTCATGAGCTAAGAGAATATTATCCTGAATAAGTCTTTCAGGAACAAAAGCCCCTTGAAGGGGATGAATTATTTTTCCTAAAACAATCTTGAGGCGATTTGCCAAAACTTTAGCAATAATTTTATATAATGTGGAACACAGACTAATCGGCCTAAAATGGTTAGCCGCCGAGGGGTTATCAATTTTCGGAATCAACGTTAGAAACGTATGATTAATTTCAGATAGCATATGACCTGAATAGAAAAAAGCTTGAATGGCTCGAATAATAGAGTTCCCAACTAGCGACCAATATTTTTGAAAGAAAAATGGAGGGAAACCATCAGGGCCCGGGGACTTATCTGGAGCCAGATCAAATAAAGCATCTTTAATTTCTTCAGCTGAAACAATACTACAAAGGAATTCATTGTCCGAGTCCGATATGATCTTTGTAATAAGATTGAAATCCTCCTCCAAATTGAAACTACAATTCGGATTACTAACAAATCTTTCTTGGAATTCCTTAGATATCTGAGAGGAGATCTGGTCCGGATTAGTAATAATACTTCCTTCTTGGGAAGAAAAAGACGATATACTAATCCTATTTTTCCTAATTGCAGCACATGCATGAAAATATTTAGAATTCCTATCCCCTTTAGCAAAATTAGTAGTTTTGGCTCTTTGAAACCAATACTTCTCTTGAAACTCAAATAAGTTACGACGTTTAATCAAAAAACGATCTTGCATTTTTACCAGATTAGGATTGTCAATATCAATAAGAAGACGAGTTTGGATATCTGCGAGTTTTGCATCAACATTACTAATTTGTCGAAAAATATTACCAAATCGGGTTTTGTTCCATTCTTTCGCTTTCACTTTTAAAGTTTTACATTTGTTAACTAATCGAAACATAAACGACCCCTCAAATTGCGTACACCAAGTTTTTTTACTAAGATATCAAAGTCTTTTCGTAAACACCACATTTTTTCAAATTTGAAAGGATGAGCTTTAGCCATAATGGAAGGAAGATAATGAATAGAAACAAAACAGTGATCAGAAGAGGAAAAAATATGGTGTTTAACTCTAGCATTAGGAAATTTATCTACCCAATCTAAAGAAGCAAGGCACTTATCCAATCTTTCTAACACATTATGTTCACCAAACCGTTTTTTCCTCCAGGTAAAACGGGGTCCATTAAATGGAAGCTCACTACAGGCTAGCACATTTTTAATCTGATTCATACGATTAAAACGAGACGAACTCACAGGAACCCCCCCCATTTTATCAGAAACATAACTGATTTCATTAAAATCCCCTACTAGAATGTAAGGGCCTGCCAATGAATTAACAACATCATATAATTCTGCCCAGAATGCTTGCTTGCCTTCCATTGCCGCCGGTGCATAGAGAAAGACAATATAATAAACAAAGTCCATAGATAGAAGAGAAATATTACACACTAAGAATCTAGAGCTTTTAGCAATAACAGAAATACTAAAAGGATTAATACTAGATGGCTTCCACATGAGCCATATACCACCAGACCTACCAACCGTAGGAATTACATCAAAGTCTTCAAAGCCACATCTTCTAATACAAGAATTAGAAGGGATCACAGCAGATTTTGTTTCACAAATCATCATTATATCAATGTGATTTGTGTTACAAAAACTCTTTATTTCAGCAAAAAGATTTTTTCTTTGGCTTCCACGAACATTCCAAAAACCAATTGACATTGATTACAAAAAGGGTGGATATGACTTTATTATACTAAAAAACTTACTGTCTGTTTCTCTTCAGGGCTGAGGAGTGTCCCTCATCCTCAGAGCTGCTCTTCCTTCTCTTGGTGGAGCTAGAATGAGATGAGTGAGGCTTCTGGTCAATAGGCTCCACCCCCATTGCTTCGATTTTTTTAACCACTGAGTTCTCAGAAGATAAAGAATGAAAAGAGACATCAGGAATTGCAAGGCAACCCTGACTAACATCCTCAGCCTCATCAAGTAAATATGTATCAGATTCATCCTCAGATAGAATAACAATAGGCTCACCAGCAGCAATGACCTCATCATTGAACAGAGGCTCAAACTGGTTGTCAATAATGATGTCACCAGGGAACCTTACCTGAATAGGAACAGGGACATCCACAATAGTTTGCTTACAGGGGGTGGAACTAACCAGATACCCAGTACCCTCCCCATAATCATCAGCAACATTCACTAAGAGAGGGGCAACATCATGAGGAATAGGATTACTAAAAGCCTCATCATCAGAGCTAGACACAGACCCAACACCAAAATTAGGAGAAGATGCCATCAACACAGACTTACCCTTGCCAAGAACAACAGGAGCAATGCTTCTCTTTTTCATAGGAAGAGAGGAATTAATGATTTTGATACTCTTACCAGCAGATTTAGGGACTTTAGAAACCCCTTTAGATTCATCACCTTTCGTTCCAACAGCACCATGTTTTCTAACAAAAAATTTTGGCTTAACATGTACCACATTAGCTTCCACAGCCATGGTGATATCATTTTCATTCTTTTTTGCTTGCAAAAGACTTTCAGATAACAACTTTTGCTTTGGATTTTTCAAAAGTTTAACATGAAACTCTTTTTGTGGAGAGCACAACAGGGGACACACATCAATGATGTGAGATTCATCTCCACAAAAAGAGCATCCCGAAGAGAAATCCTCGTACCAGATCACATAGCCACATACTTTACCTCCAACTCGCACAATTTCAGCATACTCAGGAAGAGGAGCAGTTATATCAACACGAATACAAGCACGTGCAAATCGAATTTTATTTCTAAGCAGAGAATTTTGATCAAGTTTAATCAAAGACCCAATGTTATTTGCAGCAAATAAGTTAGCAACAGAATCATAGTTCAACAGCTCAGTAGGAAACCGAGGAATGCGAGCCCACAAGTCAACCCACTTAAGTTCTTCACAAAACGGGTCAAATTCAGGCTTCCAAGACTGGATTACAAATAATTGACCCTGAACATGCCATGGACGCTCAGACCAGACCAAAAAACAATCATTAGGATTAGCAAACCGGACTAAAAGCCAGCCATTTCCCATTTCCAGATACTCAATGTCACCTTTGACAAACTTCCAATCAGCTTTTGTTCTAGAAATTATAGTACGCACATCAACAGGGGCACCAAGCATTTTACCAACCAAGCAAGATTTAGACAACTCCTCAATGTCCTTTTGGACTTGAGGTAGATCATCCAACACTTGAAACTTAGGGAAAACAGCAGGGAAGGGAAGGTCTTGAGAAGAGCCCTCCCCAACCATCCCAGCAGATTCAAAAGGAACAGAAAGAGGAGGAATTTCAGACTGGCTAGACAACCCAAGAGCACATAATGCCTTAGAGTGCTCAGAAATCAGGATACTTTTAAAGGAGGGATGAGATGCCATTAATACACAGCAAACAAAAGCCAACTCACACTTATATGAACAAAGATAAGAAAATTTATTTGCAAGAGGACTAAAAAGATGATGCAAAAGAAACCAAACCTGTAAATGCTTTATATAGCATTTAAAATCAATCCACCAGAAAGGTCGATTATCATCAAAGACTGAGAGAAGAGTGATACTTTCAATCACCATAAATGCAATATATTTCATTTTGCCCAAAAGGACAATACCTCTTCCACAGAGGCGACTCTGCAACTTCAACCACCCGCACACCCGATGTGCAATGAATGACCAGACAGGAAACAACAGGAGCCAAAACTCACTCAAAGTACAACACCACAACGAAATCAACAAAATGAATAGCGAAACCCCAAATCTAATCCAAAATTTGAACTTAAACCCTAAAAACCATAATAATTTAATTCCCTGCGCCAGAGAATTGCGACTAATCCACACGCTACACAGAGTCGTAAATAACACATTACACTCCACACCAGATCGATTACTTAAAAATTGAAACTTTAGAGTCACTGACCCCTCATCATTGCCTATAACCTCAAAGCTATAGAAAAAGCTATTTGGCAGAGCTAACTCGCAGCTAATGATCAATATAACCAAACACTCAAGAAATTGAAACCAGAAACTGACTATTCGATTGCCTTTAACAAATCTTTGGAGAAGAAATTGGGAAGAAATTGGGAATTTTTCGATACTAAGGGGCGGTTTTCTAGGGTTTTCTATGGGACTTTTGGGGGGGTCTCTCTTTCTCTCTCTAACTTTCATTTTTCTGTAATATGACTTTCGAAAAAAAAACCGTAACTTTAATTGTATATTATTAAACTTTATAAAAAGTTAATATTATGAAAGTATATATTGAGACGAACCCAAAAACATATCATATAGAAACGGATGATTTTATCTAAAACTAAAAAATACATGGTCAAATATAATATGTGAATAGTGTAATTTTAAAAGTGTAACATTTATTTTGTTACGTAGGAAGTATTTAAGATAGGAGTAGTGGTGTCAGAAACAGATCTGACCGCTGGGTCAACCTGATATCGGCCTGATTTGAACCTGGTTCGACCTATAAGGGTCAGTCCCCAGACCTGACCAAAACCTGACCTAGGATTACCCATACCTGACTATTAACCCAAAAACCGACTAGACCCAGTAAATACCCGGTTCAACCCGATTTGTTTATGATCGACCGAATTCAACTAGAATTAGATTGAACAAGATAAAATAAAATCTCTCTTATTAATTTGATCCAATTTTTCAAACCAACCTATTTGGACGACTATACCCAACAAAATTACTAAAATCCAATCATTGTTTTATATTTACAAAATCATTTAAATATATTAATTTTATATTTTACTAAATATATATTATATCATTCCCTTATAACTATTTATAAGTTGGTACTGTTTATAATTATATTTTTTTAATAACATGATATTTTAAAATATTACAATTGATACATTCATAAAAATCTAAATAATATATAATTGATATATTTTGAAAGAGAGGCAAGTGAGTTTCTTTCAGTCTTATATTGACAAGCGAATACATAAACCCATTAGACTTATCACTATCAAATTAAAATCAAACGAAAATAATTACTTGAATTAACCAAAAACCTTACTTGAATTAACCAGCAAATATCACTTGAATTAACTAACTAAATATCAAATCAATATTAGAATTACAGAAAAAAATGATAAAAAACCAATGAAAATAACATCAAAAAATTACAAAGAAATTAACAATGAAATACAAAAAAAATCTGAATATAAATATAAAAATTAACCACAAAAGTAAAAAAAAAATACATAGAAAATAAAAACCAGCAAATAGCAATTAACATGAAAAAACCATTCACATATACAGAGCGTGGGCCATGGTGTCGTGTGGTGGTTAGATGCGGTCGAACTGGTGGCCTTGGTAAGTGGCGGAGAATTCGAGGACGACGGAGGAGTAGCGGGTGAAGGGGCAGTGAGAAGGCGGGGAGTAAGGGGCGGTGACAGGAGAGGGAGCATAGGTGTAGGCAAAGTCATGGGAGAGGGTGAGAGGAGATTCGCTCCTGAACTACACCTACCCCAAGTTCACCGCCATCAACAACTACTCCCCCAATAAGTTCTCCTCCACCACCATCCGAACCCATCTGATAATGGCCACCTCCTTCCCCGCCATCGTCAAATCCTCCTACAGATCGATCCTGTAGAAAGAGGGTGAGAGGAGTCAGGGGAGAGAGAAGACAAGAGAGATGGAAGAGGATTGAGGATGATGAAGAGGGAGGCTGCGCCTGTGAGGAACGAAAATGGGAGGAAAGAGGGAGGGTTTATGGTTAGAGAGGGAACTTAATTCAATGGTTGGATTTTGATCTTTCTCAAATCAATTGTCTTAATTCGTAATACATGACATTATTTTTTGACCAATGAGAATTGAGAGTGGCCAATCACATGGATTGCTAACTTAATCAATGGTTGGATTTTCATCTTTCTAAAATCAATGGCCTTTCCCTCAAAAAAAATCAATGGCCTAAACTACTAATAAACTAGTATTGTATTTTGATATTATTATGATTTGAGTATTCTAAATTTCTAATTCTAATATTATTAGTTTAGTAACTTTAGAAATTAGTTGTATTATTAGAAAGCAATAGAAATTATAAACTTTTGAAATTAAATTAGTATTATTGCTTTTTAAGAAATTATTATTCTAAATTCATAAATTGAAAAAATGTGAACATGTTACATGCGGTGATTAGGGATTAATTTAATGCTAAAATGTAAGACGTACCACACGTAACAATTAGCCGATTATTGCCGATGGCCCGATATTTAGGATTTAGGACTCAATGTCTTAATAATTACAATTACACAATTAGACTTATGTCTTATTGTTGATACTTGTTATTGTGTTAACTTTGTAATATCACTAATATGTTATCACTTTATCAATTATCTATTAATTAGTATTTTTGTACTTAGTAACATTTAACAATTAACAAGTTAGTGAATTACAGAGTTAATAGGTCTAAGTGAGTAACTGACTAAGTGCTAAGTTACTATATGGTTGTTAACAAGTTATTATGTAGTAAGTGCTTATTAACTTATTGGCTTATGGTAGATTAACCTTGTTAACAGTTAACTTCTTGATTTTGATTTTTAACAAGTTAGGATTTAAGAAAGAATTGAAGAAGTTGGGATTTTAGTAAGATAAACTTGTAACCGAATGTTCACACAAGTTGATTTGACTTAATTGTTTGATGATTGATCATTAGTGACTTTAATGTATATTGTTTAATTATATACTTCGTTGGAGTAACACATAAATGCAATAAGCCATTAGCCAATAATCTAAGTCTTAGTTTAGTAACTTTACTCATTTATATAAACTGTTGTTATGTTTATTAATATTGTACAACATATGAACCCTCGTTATAATCACTTATGCCTCATATTAACCGTAGTTATAAACATATGATTGTCATTTGTTATAATATTATAACATATCAAGAGTCGTTATACTAATTTATAATCAATAGAGTATATATTAGATTGGTTTTATAATTATTTTGATACCAATTTTCTACTAAAATGATTAAACATATTGATAATATAGTTTATTTATACTTTATCATATATAGTCACAACATAATACATATATACCGCATTATGTTTGTTATTGTTATTGCTATTATTAGCATTGTTGCTACTATTACTGTTGTAGCCTGAAATCTACGGTTCCTCTGATGACACTTGGGCTCATCTGAGCCGTACACGTGTCCTATGATAAATGGAAGAAAAAAGATCTACCCTTTGGGCTAGGCTCAGATTGTTTAAAAGGCTGCTTTTCTGGCCCAAAAGGAAGTCAGAGGCCAGCCCTGTGAGGTGGCTGCATGAGAGTGGTTGGTAAACTCTCCCAAATCATGGCCTGCCACGTGTCATGACCTGATTCTTCAGCCAATCAGAAGCCACTATTCTAGGTCAGATTTTAAGGTTAGCTGTCATCTTGCTATCACTATAAATACCCCTGAAATCAGGAGAAAGATCATTCAATGCAAACAGTGCAAAGTTACTCTGTAAAACTACTCTCTCACTTTCTCTCTCTAGAATTACTTTTCTCTTACAAACACCTGATATCTGACTTAAGCTTCGGAGGGGGAACCACCACCCAAACCTCCAGGGTGGGTCCCTTTTTGCAGGTTCGGGAACGAAGCTCAGGCTTGGACTTGGTTGATTCAGACATTGTTGCACAAGTCTCCAAAGAAGAACCTCTAAGGGATACTAGTTTACTTGCTCGACAAGAAAGCACCATCTACAGCTTACTTGTTGGACAAGGGACAAAATATTTGGCACCGTCTGTGGGGAGACGCAACGATGATTGATTGTCAATCGTCCAACCTTGCCAGAAACCGAAGTCTTCAGGTTAATGTCGAAGACACAGTAGAACACGAGAGACCGCCTCGAGGAAGGGATAGGCCCCCGTCCATCGTCCAAGTTACTGGACCAAGCCAGTAATCTGTCATTCAAGAGAATCTTAAACGTCCGGTGACTGCCGCCCATCTAGAGAACGCCTTGAATGATATCCAGGCAAAGATGGCTGCAGTCGTCCAGGAACAGATCAAGAGCAATATGCTGTTTTTTCGGCTTAACCCTGAGCCAGCTGCTAACAATCCACCTCCCCCTAGGGGACGTTCCCAAGAAAATCGTCCAGGCCCTAGTCGACCTGTTCGTCAGGAATCCTCTAGAAGGACGGCAAGAGGAAAGCAGTCAGAGGATAATGATCAGCGAAGAAATATGGACTGGAACCTGGTGGTAAGGACCCAGGACCATGTTCGTCCAAGCGGGCACCGAATGGAAACAGATGCCAGAGAATATCTAGAAGCAAAGAGAGCTGCTGCAATACAACGATCAGCGACAGGTTCTACATCATACCTGAGAGACCCTCCTTTGAGGTTGTCGTCCAGAGGGGAGGGACGAAGTTTAAGTCACTCTCTTGTTCATCCACGACAGGAGAAGACGGTGGCTCAGCCCATGGTCTATAGGCGTCCATTGCCTGCAAACACGTCGTCTGATCCGGTGTTAAAGGAATATCGTAAGGAGTACATGCCCATTGAGGGACAGATGGGAGCCCTCCAGATTAACTGGCCCACTCCATTCTCGGCCCGGATAATGGAGGCTCCCCCCTTCCCAAAGGTTAAACTCCCTACTATAGAACCTTTTGGTGGAACAACAGATCCCGATGATCACTTATCTGCTTACAAACATCAGATGTACGTCCAAGGAGTAGATGATGCTACCTGGTGTAAGAACTTCCCAGCAACTCTGAAGGGAGTAGCTCAGAAGTGGTTTAACAATCTTCCACCCAATTCAGTCAATAATTTCACGGAACTCAGTTTCTTATTCACTAGTCACTTTGTTGCCAACAAGCAAGAACAAAAAACAAGCATGCACCTAGGCAAGGTCGTCTAGGGACCGAAGGAGGCTCTTAGAAGTTTCGTTAAGAGATTCAACCTAGAAGCCCTTCAGATCCAAGATCTTAATGCTGGAGTGGCCTTTGACGCCTTCATTAGGGGTCTAAGGCCAGGAAGCTTTAAGTTTGATCTTGTTAAAAAGAAAATCTCCACTCTTGCCGAAGCCTTAAGGGAAGCTGAAGCGTTTATTCACGCTACCGAAGTGTGTGCTGAGGCAAAGCATCCCGAGTCTAAGAAGCCTGAAGAGGTTGCTCAGCCAAGGAAGAGCAACCCCAAGAAGGCCGAGACTTGGGCTATAACCTCCACCACCACTTCGTCCAGAAGGAGCAAGAGAAAAGAGGCTGAGCCATCCTCATGCAATCCTATTGAATTTAACAAGGACCAATACTCCATTCTCATGCAGATTAAGGATCAGTATGAGTTGAAGGCCCCAGCTGAGATGAAAACCCCTTATAGAAATAGGGATAAGAGCAAGTATTGCCACTTCCACAAGGATTGCGGTCACGAAACTAATGAATGTAAGCACCTCAAGAAGGCTTTGGAGGAGCTAGCTCGAAAGGGAAAGATGAACTCCTATATGCCTCAAGGGGGAAGGAAGTTTCAAAGGAAAGACAATTGACAGACTAAGAAGAAGGAGAGTGAGAGCACAGACGAGGATGTTGTTCTCGTAATTTCCGGAGGGTTTGCTGCCGGAGGACCAACCAATAGAGGACACAAAAACTACCTTAGGGAACTCGGCCAAGTCTTGCTAGCTGATCAGACGAAGGCCGAGCCTTTCCCGAAAGTGGTAGTTAGTGAGCAAGATCGGGGCAAATTGAGGACCCCCCATGATGATCCTTTGGTTGTGGAAATGAAGATAGCAAACTTGAGAGTCAGAAGAATTCTGATTGACAACGGAAGCTCGACGGACATCATTAGTGCTGATTGTTTGTCCAGGTTGAGGTTTGACGAAAGGAACTTGGTTCCCGTCCACCATCCCATCATAGGGTTTGGGGGAGGAGTCATCCATCCCATGGGAACGGTCACGTTGCCCGTCCGAGTTGGTGAGAAGGAATCCTCAAGAACTCTGTTTATCAAGTTCTTGGTGGTCCGAGATTTGACAGCCTACAATGTCATTCTTGGACGACCAACTCTGAATCATGTCAAAGCAGTAATAGTAACTCACCTGATGTTGATGAAGTATGAGTGTGATGACGGCAAGATTGGCTCCTTGTATGGAGACCAGCAGGTGGCTAGGGAATGTTATCTGACTACCCTCAGGCCGTCATCATGGAAGATGTGCAATGAAGATCTGACGAAGGTTACTGGCGAGAGGAAAACGTCTGATATGGAGAAAGATAAGACGAAGGTTGCTAGCGAGAGGAAAACGTCTGAGATGGTCAAAGACCAAGTGGCCTCATTAAAGATGGCCATAGAGAGCCCTCAGACGCCTCTCGCTCCTTCAAGGAAGGCGTCTGAGCATCTACCCAGCAAGAAAAGAAAATATGAGCCCATCAAAGAAGAACTTCCCTCGTCTGAAGAAGTCATGGCCATCATGGGACTAGGACTAGAGCGTCCAGAGCCAGTCGAGGTCCCAGAAGATGTTTGTCTGGATGAGGCTCGTCCAGAAAGGACTTTGAAAATTGGTTCTTCAATCTCTCTCTGTTTGAGGGGTCTCTTAATCAGCTTGCTGAAAGAATTCCAGGACGTGTTTGCTTATTGTGTTGAAGAAATGCCTGGAATTGATCCAGAGGTAGTCGTCCACCGGCTGAATGTTGATCCAACATTAAAGCCAGTTTGTCAGAAGAAAAGGCATTTAGGACCGGCAAGGAATCAGGCGGTCGACCAAGAGGTTCAGAAGTTGTTGGAGTCAAAATTTATCAAAGAGACTTATTATCCAGAATGGATAGCAAATGTGGTCATGGTGCCAAAGCCTAATGGCACTTGGAGGATGTGTGTGGACTACACTGATCTCAACAAGGCTTGTCCCAAGGACAGCTTCCCGCTGCCTAAGTTGGATCGTCTAGTGGACTCTACAGCCGGCCACGCTATACTAAGCTTCATGGACGCTTACTCAGGTTTCCATCAAATTCCCATGTGGCCAGAGGATCTGGACAAAGCGTCCTTCATTACTGAAAAAGGACTGTATGGCTGGTTGAGAATGCCATTTGGTCTACGTAATGCTCCGACCACATTTCAAAGATTGATCAATGCTGTTTTTCAGCCACAGTTGGGAAGAAACATGGAAGCGTACATCGATGATATGATAGTCAAGAGCAGGCAAGAAGAAAGTCATGTAAGTGATTTAAGAGAAACCTTCGAAACCCTCAGAAAGTAAGTCCAAAGTGCCACGGCACATGCTAGAAAAAAGAATTCTATACATGTATCTTGGCATTTAGTCAAGCAAAATTCATATAATACAATTCCTACTTTATGATCGGATTTGTTTATTCCCACCAAGTTAGTTTCTCTTTGGGGCATTAAATCAGTTACTAGTCTAAAATAGACAATAACTTGAAATAAAAACAATAAAGCGTCAAAAAACTCACTATGATGCCGAACATCACTCCCTCGAGGAGACCGGCCAAAAGTATAACAACCTAAAGGTTGACAATACATAAATGGCAATCAAATTGACAAAATCTCTAGTAAGGGAAACGTCAAGGTCTCTAAGAGAAGGCTGCCCAGAAATAAGCCCTTAGTAAAGGATACTTACTTTCACCTACATGGACAGCCAAGTAGTGAAGACCCTAGTAAGGGATCACTACTTCTGGACGAGTGTTGCTCGCTCAACGAAGGCGGCTAAGACATGGTCATACCATGTATCTAGAACTCGTCCTTAGAGATTTCTGCAGGCTTGGCCAATGATTGGCTGCTCTCCTTCTTGGACTATGGCTTGTCCACTATATATGGTTGAGCCTAGTCCAAGAAAGGGGGGGATAAGATAAGCACGTAGGACGAGCTAAAAGAAGGAAGCCGTCCCAATGGAAGACGCAGATCACCCCTTCGTCCAGTTTCTGAATTTAAGTAATTCAGACGAGAATAACCCAAAGAAGGTGCCCGTCCAAGCATGGATGCTTTCCTTCTTCAAGTTACCCTCGTCCAAGAAAAGTGGTAACCACTTAGACGAGTCCAAAGGATACTCGTCCAGTGGCATAAGAAGGTGCCTGTCCAAGCAAGGACGTTTTCCTTCTTCAAGTTACCCTTGTCCAAGAAAAGTGGTAACCACTTAGACGAGTCCAAAGGATACTCGTCCAGAGGCATAAGAAGGTGCCCGTCCAAGCAAGGACGTTTTCCTTCTTCAAGTTACCCTTGTCCAAGAAAAGTGGTAACCACTTAGACGAGTCCAAAGGATACTCGTCCAGAGGCATATGAAGGTGCCCGTCCAAGCAATTTAAGTAATTCAGACGAGAATAACCCAAAGAAGGTGCCCGTCCAAGCATGGATGCTTTCCTTCTTCAAGTTACCCTCGTCCAATAAAAGTGGTAACCACTTAGACGAGTCCAAAGGATACTCGTCCAGAGGCATAAGAAGGTGCCCGTTCAAGCAAGGACGTTTTCCTTCTTCAAGTACCCTTGTCCAAGAAAAGTGGTAACCACTTAGACGAGTCCAAAGGATACTCGTCCAGAGGCATAAGAAGGTGCCCGTCCAAGCAAGGACGTTCTCCTTCTTCAAGTTACTCTCGTCCAAGAAAAGGGGCAACCACTTGGACTAGTCAAAAGGATACTCGTCCAGAGGCATTAAAAACCCTCAGACGAGAATAACCCAAAGAAGGTGCCCGTCCAAGCAAGGACGTTCTCCTTCTTCCAGTTACCCTCGTCCAAGAAAAGTTGTAACCACTTAGACGAGTCAAAAGGATACTCGTCCAGAGGCATTAAAAACCCTCAGACGAGAATAACCCAAGGAAGGTGCCCGTCCAAGCAAGGACGTTCTCCTTCTTCAAGTTACCCTCGTCCAAGAAAAGTGGTAACCACTTAGACGAGTCAAAAGGATACTCGTCCAGAGGCATAAAAAGGTGCCCGTCCAAGCAAGGACATTCTCCTTCTTCAAGTTACCCTCGTCCAAGAAAAGTGGTAACCACTTAGACGAGCCCAAAGGATACTCGTCCAGAGGCATAAGAAGGTGCCCGTCCAAGCAAGGACGTTCTCCTTCTTCAAGTTACTCTCGTCCAAGAAAAGGGGCAACCACTTGGACTAGTCAAAAGGATACTCGTCCAGAGGCATTAAAAACCCTCAGACGAGAATAACCCAAAGAAGGTGCCCGTCCAAGCAAGGACGTTCTCCTTCTTCAAGTTACCCTCGTCCAAGAGAAGTGGTAACCACTTAGACGAGTCAAAAGGATACTCGTCCAGAGGCATAAGAAGGTGCCCGTCCAAGCAAGGACGTTCTCCTTCTTCAAGTTACCCTCGTCCAAGAAAAGGGGCAACCACTTGGACTAGTCAAAAGGATACTCGTCCAGAGGCATAAAAACTCTTAGACGAGAATAATCCAAAGAAGGTGCCCGTCCAAGCCAGGACGTTTTCCTTCTACAAGTTACCCTCGTCCAAGAAAATTGGGCAACGACTTGGACGAGTCTCAAGGTACTTGTCCAAAAGCATTCGGCTTCTCTGACGAGAATGGCCCAAAGAAAGTGGCCGTCCAAGAATGGACGCCTTCCTTCTTCCGGTGATTCTCGTCCAGAGAAAGTGTTTCATTATCTTAGACGAGAATATCCCAAAGGTGGACATCCATACTTGGACGTTTTCCTTCTTCGGGTGATTCTCGCCCAAGGGATATATGCAAAAAAAAAAAAAAAATACCAAGAGCCACTTTTCTCGACGCTGCTCTTGGCATACTCCTTCCACAAATTGTCTGTAAATTTGGACATACTGATATCACCCGTCCAAGAAGCCTTGAGACGTTTTCTGGCCGACTCTGCAAAAGAGAAATGAAAGATGGTTAGTCCGATGGTCCATGGACGAAGAAGGAAATGAAATATACCTCTGTCCTCGGCCAACCGCAAGTTGGCAGCGACCAAGAAATCATCATAGTAAAACATTTCTTTAAAGGGTATCCAGTTAGATGGCCCCTTAAAAGATCGTTGGCCGGGCCTGGAGTACACGTGTCCTCTGATAATGAGCCATGCCCCGTCCACGGCCCCAGGTACCTTAGCTGCATAGTGGATATGAGTAAAGGCTTGAAGGGAAAGAGCTAGGCCGCGCAGCTCACAAACGGCAATGAACGTCAAGACGTTGTGCCAAGCGTTTGGAGCTAATTGGTTGTGGCCGATGTTGTAGTAATTCAGTACTTGTTCTATGAATTCGTGGAGAGGGAACCTCAATCCCGCGTCCAAAGCCAATTTGTAGACGGCGAAGTGGTTCTTAAGGGCACTCAGTATCGTCGCGTCCTTATTTGGGATGATGAATGAGAAGCCTGGCATGGGCATATAAGACGAGAGATAACTAGGGTCTGGTCCTATTTTCTCTAACCATTTGCGATTAACTAAAATGAAACCCGGGTCAGAAAGGGGACCTAAGCGTCTTCTAATCTCCGACGAGGTAGTGGAGGCCTCGTCTGACTCTTCGGCAGCATCAGATTCACTGACATTATTACCTTCGCCGGTCTCCGCCATATCGATGTCTCTGCCAGAAGTACTGGCTTCAGGGTTTATTTCGGAGTCTTCTACATTATAGTCAGAAGGAGGCCCGCCTAAAGGCCCAGCACTTCGGACCTCCCTCGTCTCGTCTGGAACTCGCCCAGTAGATTCCTCCATATCTGAACTGTTTGACGGGATTATTACTCTTCGTCTTAGACGGGCCGTTTGCTTGACGCGCGCCAGATTACCCTGCACAGGTAAAGACTGGGTCGTCTGACTTTCTCGGCCAAAACTATGAAAAAATATGTACTCGGCCAGAAGAGGTCCAACTCTAGAATGTGCCGAAGAAGAAGTATCGGTTCTAGGGCCAAGACAAGCTCTTGGTCGGCTAGGATTGTTTGACGAAGAAGATTCCATTTTATTGTTTTTCTAAGAAAGAATAAAGAATAAAGAATAAAGAAGAAAGAAATGAACAATGAAGCGATACCTGCTAAGAACGTCTGGACGATTCGGTGAAGAATGCTGAAGCTGGACGATCTCCCTCTCTCTCTAGAATATTTGCAGAGCTTCTCTCTCTAGAAAAATTCGTTCAAGGTGTGAAATGATCAAATGTTTTCACACCAAGTTTATTTATAGAGGAGTAAAAACCTGTGGAGCCGGTCAAGAATGACCGAAGAAAGGGTCCAACGGTCGGTTATGACCGGTAAAACCCAGAAAAAGGCGGGTCTTAATAATTACAATTACACAATTAGACTTATGTCTTATTGTTGATACTTGTTATTGTGTTAACTTTGTAATATCACTAATATGTTATCACTTTATCAATTATCTATTAATTAGTATTTTTGTACTTAGTAACATTTAACAATTAACAAGTTAGTGAATTACAGAGTTAATAGGTCTAAGTGAGTAACTGACTAAGTGCTAAGTTACTATATGGTTGTTAACAAGTTATTATGTAGTAAGTGCTTATTAACTTATTGGCTTATGGTAGATTAACCTTGTTAACAGTTAACTTCTTGATTTTGATTTTTAACAAGTTAGGATTTAAGAAAGAATTGAAGAAGTTGGGATTTTAGTAAGATAAACTTGTAACCGAATGTTCACACAAGTTGATTTGACTTAATTGTTTGATGATTGATCATTAGTGACTTTAATGTATATTGTTTAATTATATACTTCGTTGGAGTAACACATAAATGCAATAAGCCATTAGCCAATAATCTAAGTCTTAGTTTAGTAACTTTACTCATTTATATAAACTGTTGTTATGTTTATTAATATTGTACAACATATGAACCCTCGTTATAATCACTTATGCCTCATATTAACCGTAGTTATAAACATATGATTGTCATTTGTTATAATATTATAACATATCAAGAGTCGTTATACTAATTTATAATCAATAGAGTATATATTAGATTGGTTTTATAATTATTTTGATACCAATTTTCTACTAAAATGATTAAACATATTGATAATATAGTTTATTTATACTTTATCATATATAGGCACAACATAATACATATATACCGCATTATGTTTGTTATTGTTATTGCTATTATTAGCATTGTTGCTACTATTACTGTTGTAGCCTGAAATCTACGGTTCCTCTGATGACACTTGGGCTCATCTGAGCCGTACACGTGTCCTATGATAAATGGAAGAAAAAAGATCTACCCTTTGGGCTAGGCTCAGATTGTTTAAAAGGCTGCTTTTCTGGCCCAAAAGGAAGTCAGAGGCCAGCCCTGTGAGGTGGCTGCATGAGAGTGGTTGGTAAACTCTCCCAAATCATGGCCTGCCACGTGTCATGACCTGATTCTTCAGCCAATCAGAAGCCACTATTCTAGGTCAGATTTTAAGGTTAGCTGTCATCTTGCTATCACTATAAATACCCCTGAAATCAGGAGAAAGATCATTCAATGCAAACAGTGCAAAGTTACTCTGTAAAACTACTCTCTCACTTTCTCTCTCTAGAATTACTTTTCTCTTACAAACACCTGATATCTGACTTAAGCTTCGGAGGGGGAACCACCACCCAAACCTCCAGGGTGGGTCCCTTTTTGCAGGTTCGGGAACGAAGCTCAGGCTTGGACTTGGTTGATTCAGACATTGTTGCACAAGTCTCCAAAGAAGAACCTCTAAGGGATACTAGTTTACTTGCTCGACAAGAAAGCACCATCTACAGCTTACTTGTTGGACAAGGGACAAAACAATTACTATTAGTATTTATATTGTTATTGTTATTGTTAGTATTCTTGTTCTTATTTGTATTACTATTGCTATTGTTAGCATTGTTACTATTACTGTTATTATTTGTATT
Source organism: Beta corolliflora (assembly GCA_947648045.1). Classification (NCBI taxonomy): domain Eukaryota; kingdom Viridiplantae; phylum Streptophyta; class Magnoliopsida; order Caryophyllales; family Amaranthaceae; genus Beta; species Beta corolliflora. The sequence continues at coordinate 56,628 of CANSZD010001986.1, forward strand.
ATTATTATTATTATCATCATCGCTTTATGTTTATTATTAATATTATTATTCTCATTATCATCATAGCTATTTACAAACTTATATATATCAATCATAATGCTTATAATAATAAATCATTTATATAAACTTTGGAATTGAACGTCTACTCGTTATTATTGTCGTTGGTTATAATATATAATATTAGAACATATGAAGAGTCATTCTACTCCTTTACTCATTAGAGTGGTTTTACGCAGTTGATTAGTCGAAATAAGAGTTGACTAAGAGAATACACTAAACATCACGGTAAACAATATAGTGTTTTTGTTAGTTTTTCGTTATCATCTATATATTTATCGCACACACACACATGTATATATATGTCGATCTTAATACTTTTAATAATATGATTCGTTTACAAAATCCATAACAAAATCAAAATGACCTGACTAGGAGTTAACCGAAGTTGAATTGAAGTTCAATAGCGAATGGACCCGATGCTTTACAATGATCGAACTAAGGTAATTAGTGATTCAACCCGAGTACACTTGACTCAACCCGAGCGTACATGAAACCCAAATACGACCAGCGCAAACCCGGTAAAAAAATGTCCACGGGCGATCATACCCGGGAATGGATCGACTTGTAAATAGAACGCTCATACCTATCCGGCTATCCGGCACCCGGCAATCCCATGATTAAAATGTGATCGACCAAGATGAACAAAACCTGACCAATCACGACCTGGGGCACTGACAGTCATAATCTTGACATGTCCGGGTCTGACCTGGTTCACCGTAGGTATACCCAAAACCTGTTTGAGAACCTGTTTTGACACCACTAGATAGGAGTTATCAAAACGAGCCAAACGAGGTCACAATGAATAAAATTGAACCAGTAGTAGCCTAGTAGCACTACTCTTTACTCTTTAGTTTTGGTAACACTAGAAGATAAAAAGTAGGAGAGGCTTTATGAGCTTTAGTTTTAGTTGGTTTTACCTTAGCTGTCTACCACACAAGTCTGTCTTTATTAAAACTTACAAGTTACTCATTCCTTCCTTGATATTTTGAAAAGATGCTTTCAGTTTGAGCCGTGCAACGAGTGTCCGAAATTTGTCCTTGAAATGCGTCCAAACCGTAGAGTAGGGCTTCATTGAAACCGACTCGGGAAAATCTCTCTAAATTTCCTGCGTGCCGCATAGCTGATATAATGTGATATAGTCAGCCCCGTTTCTGACATTTTATGGGCCCTAGGCGAAGTGTGAAAAATGGGCCTCCTTACCGTTTCTATGATTTGAATAAAATTCAATAATGAACCAAAAAAAAAAAATTATTCAACATAACTAGTCTTAATACATAAAAGAACTTTAAAAAGTATAAAAAAAGTTATATCTTTCTTGAAAATCATACAAAGTGGCTTCTTCGAGCATTTTGAGATGCAAAGTCATTTATAATTACATGAAGTTCAATGTTTTCCCTTTTGTGATTCTAGTAACTCTTGTGTTCGTTTTCTTTTTTTCCTTTTTTCATAACCAGATAGATGTTTTTTCGGTAACATTATATGAATAGAGAGTAGAGAATATAGAACAATGTCACCTAGTTTATGATGTAGAAAAATGAAAGAGGCTCGAATTGAATTTTCAGCATCAACGGTAGAGATGAAAATCTAGACAAAAAATTACATAAACAAGTTTCATTCATTTTAGATTAAATTCATCTAAAAAAATGAAAATTAGCAAGAACACATAAAAAACATACCCTGAATATAAAGAACCCAGAATTCCAGATTTCCCCCTTTGATTCTTTGTCTGCCAAAAGTAGAACTTCGCCAGGGGACAGAAGAGTGAAATTCGAATAGAGAAATACCCAAATTTTGCCACAATTATCAAAATTTCGAACCCAACAATTGTGAGAAAACCAGAAGATATAATGGAAATTGGTGAGATGTAGAGTTCATGGAAGGAACTTTATTTATATGCAATATTAAATCCGTTAGAAATTTCAATACGAAATTGCCGTTTATAGGGGAAATCATCTTCAATTGTGAAGATCAATTAGAGACTGAGTGATTGATTGAGGATGAAAATTAGGAACGAAAATATTAAAGAGTGAGATTTTCAGAATATGGAAAACTGAAAAAAAAGGGGATTAAGTTCAAGAATTTATTTTAATCTTGGAAATTTTCCAAAATTTAATTTAGAAATTGGAGAAGATGGAAACTTTGAGAGTTTTGAGGAGTATTAAGGAAGGTTGAACTTTAAAGAAGATAATGAGTCACAGTACTCGCACGCGTCTTCGGTCTTTCCTTTCAACTGCAAATTTTGACTTTTTTTTTAAAAAAAATTATAGCTTTTAATCAATTTGGACTCCCTTTCCTTGGGCCCTGGGCAAGCGCCCCTCCTGCCCAGCCCCAAGGACGGGCCTGGATATAGTGATGTGTTCGATCATGTAGAGTACGTAGGAAATCATACATCAACATCCTACCTTTTACTACAAAAAAGGTTATTCCCTTGCTACCATGCATGGAGGAAATTTCGACCTTATAAGTGTCACTCTCTCACTTCAGTGGATTTTCACTCAACTGTAGTACAGTAGTAGGCTCGGAGTACTATTATCCAAGGAGAGATAAGTTGGCAATCCTTTATTTGAGCAGATCAACCTATGTTTTAGTATAACTTAATTTAATAACTTATAACCAAACCAATTTTTGTCTACCTTTATACTTCCTTTGTTTCTTGATAGATGCATCATATTGACTAGACGCACTTGCCGATGCACAACTTTAACCATTAATCTCTTCAATTACATATTATTAAAAATTATAAAAAAAATATAATATTAAAAATATACATTGAGATTGACCGGGCAATAATTAGAAAAATGATATTAATTTTTACAAAATAGTAATTAAAGATGGTCAAAGTTGATATTCAAATAGTGTCAAAAGTCAATATGATACATCTATTAAGAAACAGATGAAGTAATTGACTAAACTATAAGTTGATAGCTAATTAGCTTCTCAAATGTCTAGTTCAGGTAAGTGCACTGTAACACTAGTAATTAAGCACACATTACCACACTACTTGCAAAATATTATGATTTAGATAATAAATATTTTTTGAGAAATTCTTAGATGTAATTATTACCCCATAACTTATGGCGTAACAACCCAGAATCTCTTCGCGCTCCCTCTCTCTCTCTCTCAGTTTTGCTCTCTCTTTCTCTCTCTCTCTCTCCCTCCCTCCCTCTCTCTCTCTCCTCCCTTGTAACTCGCTTTGCTCTCTCGCAACCACCGCAAGGAAAACCTTCATTTTCAGCGGCTAATGCCTTAACCACGTCATTACTGTTTGGATTGACCTTCTATGTGGCCTCATCTTTCCTTTTTCTATAAAATTTGGGGATTTTTTTGGTTTTGGGGTTTGATATCGCTGTGAATTGTGTTTCTTTGCTTGATTCTTCAGCGAAATTAATGACAAATTGATTTGATGGAAGAGAGAGAATGGAGAGGTATGAGTGTAATGGTGGTGTAATGGAGGAGAGAAAGAGATAAATATTTATTAGCTAGAGACGATTGTCCATTGTGCTGTTGTGCAAAAATTGAAACATGTCAAGTCTGTTTTGAAAGAGTTGAATAAAAAAGTGGGTTTCAGGATGTGCAAGTTGCAGGTACTCAAGCTCTTCAAGCAATGCAACAGGCTCATAATCTTATGCACCAGAATCCAGGATTATGTTGAATTCCTCAAGCAAAAATCTAAGATGGCTTGGATTAGAGATGGGGATGAAAATACTTGCCTCTTTCTTCATAGCATTAAAGCAAGAAGAGTTCAAAATCATGTATATGCTATATATGACAGTGAAGGGCAGTGGTAGGACTCTCCTAATGAAGTGTCAAAAGCTTTCTTGGAGTTTTATCAGGGTTTATTGGGGAGTAAATGTGAAACAAGTGATAAGGATTGACCAAGATTATATCAATCTTTCATACACTTACTGTAAATAATCTTGTGGATATATTCTAGGAATTATTTTCCTTGATTCTAGCCTTTGATTCTCCTTGATTATAGTCCATGATTGTATTCTACTAGCCGTGTATTACTATGTAATTCCTATATATACTTAGTTTTATCAATGAAATGTATATACTTTCTCTTCTTCTTTCTATATGGTATCGCTCACTCTATCCTTAACAATTCTTTCTACCCATCCCCTTGTTTTTTCCTTCTCCCCTTTTGCGACCATGACCCTTCGGATCCTCCACTTAACAAAATCCCCAACGTCAATGACCCAACCAAACCCTTTACCTTCATTAATATCCAAAACACCATTAAACTTACCTCCACAAACTATCTCTCTTGGAAAATGCTATTTTGGGTAAATGAAGGCCATTTCGGGCCGATTTTGGCCTTTAAAGTTCAATTCACTTAGTTTTTTGCATTTAGCCGCATGTTAGGTCATATATAGTTCCAATAGGTACATATATAACTATAAGAGTCGATTAAACTCCACTTATATGCTTTGAAACACATTTTGGGTAAATGAAGGCCATTTCGGGTCGATTTTGGCCTTTAAAGTTCAATTCACTTAGTTTTTTGCATTTAGCCGCATGTTAGGTCATATATATTTCCAATAGGTACATATATAACAATAAGAGTCAATTAAGCTCCACTTATATGCTTTGAAACACATTTTTTGTTAATGAAGGCCATTTCGGGCCGATTTTGGCCTTTAAAGTTCAATTCACATAGTTTTTTACATTTTGCCGCATGTTAGGTCATATATAGTTCCAATAGGTACATATATAACTATAAGAGTCGATTAAACTCCACTTATATGCTTTGAAACATATTTTGGGTAAATGAAGGCCATTTCGGGCCGATTTTGGCCTTTAAAGTTCAATTCACTTAGTTTTTTGCATTTAGCCGCATGTTAGGTCATATATAGTTCCAATAGGTACATATATAACTATAAGAGTCAATTAAACTCCACTTATATGCTTTGAAAAACATTTTGGGTAAATGAAGGCCATTTCGGGCCGATTTTGGCCTTTAAAGTTCAATTCACATAATTTTTTGCATTTAGCCGCATGTTAGGTCATATATAGTTCCAATAGGTACATATATAACTATAAGAGTCAATTAAAGTTCACTCATATGCTTTGAAACCAATTTTGGGTAAATGAAGGCCGTTTCGGGCCGATTTTGGCCTTTAATTTAAACCTCAATTCACTTCGTTTTTTGCATTTAGGGGCATGTTAGGTCATATATAGTTCCAATAAGTACATATATAACTATAAGAGTCAATTAAACTCCACCTATATGCTTTGAAACCCATTTTGGGTAAATGAAGGCCATTTCGGGCCGATTTTGGCCTTCGAAGCTCATTTCACTTAGTTTCCCGCATTTAGCCACATGTTAGGTCATACATAGGTCCAATAGGTACATATATAACTATAAGAGTCAATTAAAGTTCACTCATATGCTTTGAATCCCATTTTGTGTAAATGAAGGCCGTTTCGGGCCGATTTTGGCCTTCGAAGCTCATTTCACTTAGTTTCCCGCATTTAGTCACATGTTAGGTCATATATTGTTCCAATAGGTACATATATAACTTTAAGAGTCAATTAAAGTTCATTCATATGCTTTGAAACCCATTTTGGGTAAATGAAGGCTGTTTCGGGACGATTTTGGCCGTTGAAGCTCATTTCACTTAGTTTCCAGCATTTAGCCACATGTTAGGTCATATATAGTTCCAATAGGTACATATATAACTATAAGAGTCAATTAAAGTTCACTCATATGCTTTGAATCCCATTTTGGGTAAATGAAGGCCGTTTCGGGCCGATTTTGGCCTTCGAAGCTCATTTCACTTAGTTTCCCGCATTTAGTCACATGTTAGGTCATATATTGTTCCAATAGGTACATATATAACTTTAAGAGTCAATTAAAGTTCATTCATATGCTTTGAAACCCATTTTGGGTAAATGAAGGCTGTTTCGGGACGATTTTGGCCTTTGAAGCTCATTTCACTTAGTTTCCACCATTTAGCCACATGTTAGGTCATATATAGTTCCAATAGGTACATATATAACTATAAGAGTCAATTAAAGTTCACTCATATGCTTTAAAACCCATTTTGGGTAAATGAAGGCCGTTTCGGGCCCATTTTGGCCTTCGAAGCTCATTTCACTTAGTTTCCCGTATTTAGCCGCATGTTAGGTCATATATAGTTCCAATAGGTACATATATAACTATAAGAGTCAATTAAACTCCACTTATATGCTTTGAAACACATTTTGGGTTAATGAAGGCCATTTCGGGCCGATTTTGGCCTTTAAAGTTCAATTCACATAGTTTTTTGCATTTTGCCGCATGTTAGGTCATATATTGTTCCAATAGGTACATATATAACTATAAGAGTCGATTAAACTCCGCTTATATGCTTTGAAAAACATTTTGGGTAAATGAAGGTCTTTTCGGGCCGATTTTGGCCTTTAAAGTTCAATTCACTTAGTTTTTTGCATTTAGCCGCATGTTAGGTCATATATAGTTCCAATAGGTACATATATAACAATAAGAGTCAATTAAACTCAAGAATTATATGCTTTGAAACACATTTAGGGTAATTAAAGGCTATTTCGATTTTGGCCTTTAAAGTTCAATTCACATAGTTTTTTGCATTTTGCCATATGTTAGGTCATATATAGTTCCAATAGGTACATATATAACTATAAGAGTCGATTAAACTCCACTTATATGCTTTGAAACACATTTTGGGTAAATGAAGGCCATTTCGGGCCGATTTTGGCCTTTAAAGTTCAATTCACTTAGTTTTTTGCATTTAGCCGCATGTTAGGTCATATATAGTTCCAATAGGTACATATATAACTATAAGTGTCAATTAAACTCCACTTATATGCTTTGAAACACAATTTGGGTAAATGAAGGCCATTTCGGGCCGATTTTGGCCTTTAAAATTCAATTCACTTAGTTTTTTGCATTTAGCTGCATGTTAAGTCATATATAGTTCCAATAGGTACATATATAACTCTAAGAGTCAATTAAACTCCAGTTATATGCTTTGAAACACATTTTGGGTAAATGAAGGCCATTTCGGGCCGATTTTGGCCTTTAAATTTAATTCACATAGTTTTTTGCATTTTGCCACATGTTAGGTCATATATAGTTCCAATAGGTACATATATAACTATAAGAGTCGATTAAACTCCACTTATATGCTTTGAAACACATTTTGGGTAAATGAACGCCATTTCGGGCCGATTTTGGCCTTTAAAGTTCAATTCACTTAGTTTTTGCATTTAGCCGCATGTTAGGTCATATATAGTTCCAATAGCTACATATATAACTATAAGAGTCAATTAAACTCCACGCATATGCATTGAAACCAATTTTGGGTAAATGATGGCCGTTTCGGGCCGATTTTGGCCTTTGAAACTCATTTCACTTAGTTTCCCGCATTTAGCCACATGTTAGGTCATATATAGTTCCAATAGGTACATATATAACTATAAGAGTCGATTAAACTCCACTTATATGCTTTGAAACACATTTTGGGTAAATGAACGCCATTTCGGGCCGATTTTGGCCTTTAAAGTTCAATTCACTTAGTTTTTGCATTTAGCCGCATGTTAGGTCATATATAGTTCCAATAGGTACATATATAACTATAAGAGTCAATTAAACTCCACTTATATGCTTTGAAACACATTTTGGGTAAATGAAGGCCATTTCGGGCCGATTTTGGCCTTTAAAGTTCAATTCACTTAGTTTTTGCATTTAGCCGCATGTTAGGTCATATATAGTTCCAATAGGTACATATATAACTATAAGAGTCAATTAAACTCCACTCATATGCTTTGAAACCAATTTTGGGTAAATGATGGCCGTTTCGGGCCGATTTTGGCCTTTAATTTAAACCTCAATTCACTTAGTTTTTTGCATTTAGGGGCATGTTAGGTCATATATAGTTCCAATAGGTACATATATAACTATAAGAGTCAATTAAACTCCACTTATATGCTTTGAAACCCATTTTGGGTAAATGAAGGCCATTTCTTGGCCGATTTTGGCCTTTGAAGCTCATTTCACTTAGTTTCCCGCATTTAGCCACATGTTAGGTCATATATAGTTCCAATAGGTACATATATAACTATAAGAGTCAATTAAAGTTCACTCATATGCTTTGAAACCCATTTTGGGTAAATGAAGGCCATTTCGGGCCGATTTTGGCCTTTAAACCTCAATTCACTTAGTTTTTTGCATTTAGCCGCATGTTAGGTCATAAATAGTTCCAATAGGTACATATATAACTATAAGAGTCAATTAAACTCCACTTATATGCTTTGAAACACATTTTGGGTAAATGAAGGCCTTTTCGGGCCGATTTTGGCCTTCGAAGCTCATTTCACTTAGTTTCCCGTATTTAGCCACATATTAGGTCATATATAGTTCTAATAGGTACAGATATAACTATAAGAGTCAATTAACGTTCACTCATATGCTTTGAAACCCATTTTGGGTAAATGAAGGCCATTTTCGGGCCGATTTTGGCCTTTGAAGCTCATTTCACTTAGTTTCCCGCATTTAGCCACATGTTAGGTCATATATAGTTCCAATAGGTACATATATAACTATAAGAGTCAATTAAACTCCACTTATATGCTTTGAAACACATTTTGGGTAAATGAAGGCCATTTCGGGCCGATTTTGGCCTTTAAAGTTCAATTCACTTAGTTTTTGCATTTAGCCGCATGTTAGGTCATATATAGTTCCAATAGGTACATATATAACTATAAGAGTCAATTAAACTCCACTTATATGCTTTGAAACACATTTTGGGTAAATGAAGGCCATTTCGGGCCGATTTTGGCCTTTAAAGTTCAATTCACTTAGTTTTTTACATTTAGCCGCATGTTAGGTCATATATAGTTCCAATAGGTACATATATAACAATAAGAGTCAATTAAACTCAAGAATTATATGCTTTGAAACACATTTAGGGTAAATGAAGGCTATTTCGATTTTGGCCTTTAAAGTTCAATTCACATAGTTTTTTGCATTTTGCCACATGTTAGGTCATATATAGTTCCAATAGGTACATATATAACTATAAGAGTCGATTAAACTCCACTTATATGCTTTGAAACACATTTTGGGTAAATGAAGGCCATTTCGGGCCGATTTTGGCCTTTAAAGTTCAATTCACTTAGTTTTTTGCATTTAGCCGCATGTTAGGTCATATATAGTTCCAATAGGTACATATATAACTATAAGAGTCAATTAAACTCCACTTATATGCTTTGAAACACAATTTGGGTAAATGAAGGCCATTTCGGGCCGATTTTGGCCTTTAAAATTCAATTCACTTAGTTTTTTGCATTTAGCTGCATGTTAAGTCATATATAGTTCCAATAGGTACATATATAACTCTAAGAGTCAATTAAACTCCAGTTATATCCTTTGAAACACATTTTGGGTAAATGAAGGTCATTTCGGGCCGATTTTGGCCTTTAAAGTTCAATTCACATAGTTTTTTGCATTTTGCCACAAGTTAGGTCATATATAGTTCCAATAGGTACATATATAACTATAAGAGTCGATTAAACTCCACTTATATGCTTTGAAACACATTTGGGTAAATGAACGCCATTTCGGGCCGATTTTGGCCTTTAAAGTTCAATTCACTTAGTTTTTGCATTTAGCCGCATGTTAGGTCATATATAGTTCCAATAGGTACATATATAACTATAAGAGTCAATTAAACTCCACTTATATGCTTTGAAACACATTTTGGGTAAATGAAGGCCATTTCGGGCCGATTTTGGCCTTTTAAGTTCAATTCACATAGTTTTTTGCATTTAGCCGCATGTTAGGTCATATATAGTTCCAATAGGTACATATATAACTATAAGAGTCAATTAAAGTTCACTCATATGCTTTGAAACCAATTTTGGGTAAATGAAGGCCGTTTCGGGCCGATTTTGGCCTTTAATTTAAACCTCAATTCACTTAGTTTTTTGCATTTAGGGGCATGTTAGGTCATATATAGTTCCAATAGGTACATATATAACTATAAGAGTCAATTAAACTCCACTTATATGCTTTGAAACTCATTTTGGGTAAATGAAGGCCATTTCGGGCCGATTTTGGCCTTCGAAGCTCATTTCACTTAGTTTCCCGCATTTAGCCACATGTTAGGTCATATATAGTTCCAATAGGTACATATATAACTATAAGAGTCAATTAAAGTTCACTCATATGCTTGGAAACCCATTTTGGGTAAATGAAGGCCATTTCGGGCCGATTTTGGCCTTTAAACCTCAATTCACTTAGTTTTTTGCATTTAGCCGCATGTTAGGTCATAAATAGTTCCAATAGGTACATATATAACTAGAAGAGTCAATTAAACTCCACTTATATGCTTTGAAACACATTTTGGGTAAATGAAGGCCTTTTCGGGCTGATTTTGGCCTTCGAAGCTCATTTCACTTAGTTTCCCGTATTTAGCCACATATTAGGTCATATATAGTTCTAATAGGTACATATATAACTATAAGAGTCAATTAACGTTCACTCATATGCTTTGAAACCCATTTTGGGTAAATGAAGGCCATGTCGGGTCGATTTTGGCCTTCGAAGCTCATTTCACTTAGTTTCCCGCATTTAGCCACATGTTAGGTCATATATAGTTCCAATAGGTACATATATAACTATAAGAGTCAATTAAAGTTCACTCATATGCTTTGAAACCCATTTTGGGTAAATGAAGGCCGTTTCGGGTCGATTTTGGCCTTTGAAGCTCATTTCACTTAGTTTCCCGCATTTAGCCACATGTTAGGTCATATATAGTTCCAATAGGTACATATATAACTATAAGAGTCAATTAAAGTTCACTCATATGCTTTAAAACCCATTTTGGGTAAATGAAGGCCGTTTCGGGCCCATTTTGGCCTTCTAAGCTCATTTCACTTAGTTTCCCGTATTTAGCCGCATGTTAGGTCATATATAGTTCCAATAGGTACATATATAACTATAAGAGTCAATTAAACTCCACTTATATGCTTTGAAACACATTTTTTGTTAATGAAGGCCATTTCGGGCCGATTTTGGCCTTTAAAGTTCAATTCACATAGTTTTTTGCATTTTGCCGCATGTTAGGTCATATATAGTTCCAATAGGTACATATATAACTATAAGAGTCGATTAAACTCCACTTATATGCTTTGAAACACATTTTGGGTAAATGAAGGCCATTTCGGGCCGATTTTGGCCTTTAAAGTTCAATTCACTTAGTTTTTGCATTTAGCCGCATGTTAGGTCATATATAGTTCCAATAGGTACATATATAACTATAAGAGTCAATTAAACTCCACTTATATGCTTTGAAACACATTTTGGGTAAATGAAGGCCATTTCGGGCCGATTTTGGCCTTTAAAATTCAATTCACTTAGTTTTTTGCATTTAGCTGCATGTTAAGTCATATATAGTTCCAATAGGTACATTTATAACTATAAGAGTCGATTAAAGTTCACTCATATGCTTTGAATCCCATTTTGGGTAAATGAAGGCCGTTTCGGGCCGATTTTGGCCTTCGAAGCTCATTTAACTTAGTTTCCCGCATTTAGCCACATGTTAGGTCATATATTGTTCCAATAGGTACATATATAACTTTAAGAGTCAATTAAATTTCACTCATATGCTATGAAACCCATTTTGGGTAAATGAAGGCTGTGTCGGGCCGATTTTGGCCGTTGAAGCTCATTTCACTTAGTTTCCAGCATTTAGCCACATGTTAGGTCATATATAGTTCCAATAGGTACATATATAACTATAAGAGTCAATTAAAGTTCACTCATATGCTTTGAATCCCATTTTGGGTAAATGAAGGCCTTTCGGGCCGATTTTGGCCTTTAATTTAAACCTCAATTCACTTCGTTTTTTGCATTTAGGGGCATGTTAGGTCATATATAGTTCCAATAGGTACATATATATCAATAAGAGTCAATTAAACTCCACCTATATGCTTTGAAACCCATTTTGGGTAAATGAAGGCCATTTCGGGCCGATTTTGGCCTTCGAAGCTCATTTCACTTAGTTTCCCGCATTTAGCCACATGTTAGGTCATATATAGTTCCAATAGGTACATATATAACTATAAGAGTCAATTAAAGTTCACTCATATGCTTTGAAACCCATTTTGGGTAAATGAAGGCCATTTCGGGCCGATTTTGGCCTTTGAAGCTCATTTCACTTAGTTTTCCGTATTTAGCCACATGTTAGGTCATATATAGTTCCAATAGGTACATATATAACTATAAGAGTCAATTAACGTTCACTCATATGCTTTGAAACCCATTTTGGGTAAATGAAGGCCATGTCGGGCCGATTTTGGCCTTCGAAGCTCATTTCACTTAGTTTCCCGCATTTAGCCACATGTTAGGTCATATATAGTTCCAATAGGTACATATATAACTATAAGAGTCAATTAAAGTTCACTCATATGCTTTGAAACCCATTTTGGGTAAATGAAGGCCGTTTTGGGCCGCCGTTTGGCCTTTAATTTAAACCTCAATTCACTTAGTTTTTTGCATTTAGGGTCATGTTAGGTCATATATAGTTCCAATAGGTACATATATAACTATAAGAGTCAATTAAACTCCACTTATATGCTTTGAAACCCATTTTGGGTAAATGAAGGCAATTTCGGGCCAATTTTGGCCTTTAAAGCTCATTTCGCTTAGTTTCTCGCATTTAGCCACATATTAGGTCATATATTGTTCCAATAGGTACATAAATAACTATAATAGTCAATTAAAGTTCACTCATATGCTTTGAAACCCATTTTGGGTAAATGAAGGCCATGTCGGGCCGATTTTGGCCTTTGAAGCTCATTTCACTTAGTTTCCCGCATTTAGCCACATGTTAGGTCATATATAGTTCCAATAGGTACATATATAACTATAAGAGTCAATTAAAGTTCACTCATATGCTTTGAAACCCATTTTGGGTAAATGAAGGCCATTTCGAGTCGATTTTGACCTTTAAACCTCAATTCACTTAGTTTTTTGCATTTAGCTGCATGTTAGGTCATAAATAGTTCCAATTGGTACATATATAACAAGAAGAGTCAATTAAACTTCACTTATATGCTTTGAAACACATTTTGGGTAAATGAAGGCCTTTTCGGCCGATTTTGGCCTTTAAAGCTTATTTCACTTAGTTTCTTGTATTTAGCCACATATTAGGTCATATATAGTTCTAATAGGTACATATATAACTATAAGAGTCAATTAACGTTCACTAATATGCTTTGAAACCCATTTTTTGTAAATGAAGGCCGTTTCGGGCCGATTTTGGCCTTTAATTTAAACCTCAATTCACTTAGTTTTTCGCATTTAGGGGCATGTTAGGTCATATATAGTTCCAATAGGTACATATATAACTATAAGAGTCAATTAAACTCCACTTATATGCTTTGAAACCCATTTTGGGTAAAAGAAGGCCATTTCGGGTCGATTTTGGCCTTCGAAGCTCATTTCACTTAGTTTCCCGCATTTAGCCACATGTTAGGTCATATATAGTTCCAATAGGTACATATATAACTATAAGAGTCAATTAAAATTCACTCATATGCTTTGAAACCCATTTTGGGTAAATGAAGGCCGTTTCGGGCCGATTTTGGCCTTTGAAGCTCATTTCACTTAGTTTCCCGCATTTAGCCACATGTTAGGTCATATATAGTTCCAATAGGTACATATATAACTATAAGAGTCAATTAAAGTTCACTCATATGCTTTAAAACCCATTTTGGGTAAATGAAGGCCGTTTCGGGCCCATTTTGGCCTTCGAAGCTCATTTCACTTAGTTTCCCGCATTTAGCCGCATGTTAGGTCATATATAGTTCCAATAGGTACATATATAACTATAAGAGTCAATTAAACTCCACTTATATGCTTTGAAACACATTTTGGGTAAATGAAGGCCATTTCGGGCCGATTTTGGCCTTTAAAGTTCAATTCACTTAGTTTTTTGCATTTAGCCGCATGTTAGGTCATATATAGTTCCAATAGGTACATATATAACTATAAGAGTCGATTAAACTCCACTTATATGCTTTGAAACACATTTTGGGTAAATGAAGGCCATTTCGGGCCGATTTTGGCCTTTAAAGTTCAATTCACTTAGTTTTTGCATTTAGCCGCATGTTAGGTCATATATAGTTCCAATAGGTACATATATAACTATAAGAGTCAATTAAACTCCACTTATATGCTTTGAAACTCATTTTGGGTAAATGAAGGCCATTTCGGGCCGATTTTGGCCTTTAAAGTTCAATTCACATAATTTTTTGCATTTAGCCGCATGTTAGGTCATATATAGTTCCAATAGGTACATATATAACTATAAGAGTCAATTAAACTCCACTTATATGCTTTGAAACCCATTTTGGGTAAATGAAGGCCATTTCGGGCCGATTTTGGCCTTTGAAGCTCATTTCACTTAGTTTCCCGCATTTAGCCACATGTTAGGTCATATATAGTTCCAATAGGTACATATATAACTATAAGAGTCAATTAAAGTTCACTCATATGCTTTAAAACCCATTTTGGGTAAATGAAGGCCGTTTCGGGCCCATTTTGGCCTTCGAAGCTCATTTCACTTAGTTTCCCGCATTTAGCCGCATGTTAGGTCATATATAGTTCCAATAGGTACATATATAACTATAAGTGTCAATTAAACTCCACTTATATGCTTTGAAACACATTTTGGGTTAATGAAGGCCATTTCGGGTCGATTTTGGCCTTTAAAGTTCAATTCACATAGTTTTTTGCATTTTGCCGCATGTTAGGTCATATATTGTTCCAATAGGTACATATATAACTATAAGAGTCGATTAAACTCCACTTATATGCTTTAAAACACATTTTGGGTAAATGAAGGCCATTTCGGGTCGATTTTGGCCTTCGAAGCTCATTTCACTTAGTTTCCCGCATTTAGCCACATGTTAGGTCATATATAGTTCCAATAGGTACATATATAACTATAAGAGTCAATTAAAGTTCACTCATATGCTTTGAATCCCATTTTGGGTAAATGAAGGCCGTTTCGGGCCGATTTTGTCCTTCGAGGCTCATTTCACTTAGTTTCCCGCATTTAGCCACATGTTAGGTCATATATAGTTCCAATAGGTACATATATAACTATAAGAGTCAATTAAAGTTCACTCATATGCTTTAAAACCCATTTTGGGTAAATGAAGGCCGTTTCGGGCCCATTTTGGCCTTCGAAGCTCATTTCACTTAGTTTCCCGTATTTAGCCGCATGTTAGGTCATATATAGTTCCAATAGGTACATATATAACTATAAGAGTCAATTAAACTCCACTTATATGCTTTGAAACACATTTTGGGTTAATGAAGGCCATTTCGGGTCGATTTTGGCCTTTAAAGTTCAATTCACATAGTTTTTTGCATTTTGCCGCATGTTAGGTCATATATTGTTCCAATAGGTACATATATAACTATAAGAGTCGATTAAACTCCACTTATATGCTTTGAAACACATTTTGGGTAAATGAAGGCCATTTCGGGCCGATTTTGGCCTTTAAAGTTTAATTCACTTTGTTTTTTGCATTTAGCCGCATGTTAGGTCATATATAGTTCCAATAGGTACATATATTACAATAAGAGTCAACTAAACTCAAGTTATATGCTTTGAAACACATTTAGGGTAAATGAAGGCCATTTCGGGCCGATTTTGGCCTTTAAAGTTCAATTCACTTAGTTTTTGCATTTAGCCGCATGTTAGGTCATATATAGTTCCAATAGGTACATATATAACTATAAGAGTCAATTAAACTCCACTTATATGCTTTGAAACTCATTTTGGGTAAATGAAGGCCATTTCGGGCCGATTTTGGCCTTTAAAGTTTAATTCACATAATTTTTTGCATTTAGCCGCATGTTAGGTCATATATAGTTCCAATAGGTACATATATAACTATAAGAGTCAATTAAACTCCACTTATATGCTTTGAAACCCATTTTGGGTAAATGAAGGTCATTTCGGGCCGATTTTGGCCTTCGAAGCTCATTTCACTTAGTTTCCCGCATTTAGCCACATGTTAGGTCATATATAGTTCCAATAGGTACATATATAACTATAAGAGTCAATTAAAGTTCACTCATATGCTTTGAATCCCATTTTGGGTAAATGAAGGCCGTTTCGGGCCGATTTTGGCCTTCGAGGCTCATTTCACTTAGTTTCCCGCATTTAGCCACATGTTAGGTCATATATTGTTCCAATAGGTACATATATAACTATAAGAGTCAATTAAAGTTCACTCATATGCTTTGTAACCCATTTTGGGTAAACGAAGGCTGTCTTGGGCCGATTTTGGCCGTTGAAGCTCATTTCACTTAGTTTCCAGCATTTAGCCACATGTTAGGTCATATATAGTTCCAATAGGTACATATATAACTATAAGAGTCAATTAAAGTTCACTCATATGCTTTGAACCCCATTTTGGGTAAATGAAGGCCGTTTTGGGCCGATTGTTTCCTTTAATTTAAACCTCAATTCACTTAGTTTTTTGCATTTAGGGGCATGTTAGGTCATATATAGTTCCAATAGGTACATATATAACTATAAGAGTCAATTAAACTCCACTTATATGCTTTGAAACCCATTTTGGGTAAATGAAGGCAATTTCGGGCCAATTTTGGCCTTCGAAGCTTATTTCGCTTAGTTTCCCGCATTTAGCCACATATTAGGTCATATATTGTTCCAATAGGTACATAAATAACTATAATAGTCAATTAAAGTTCACTCATATGCTTTGAAACCCATTTTGGGTAAATGAAGGCCATGTCGGGCCGATTTTGGCCTTCGAAGCTCATTTCACTTAATTTCCCGCATTTAGCCACATGTTAGGTCATATATAGTTCCAATAGGTACATATATAACTATAAGAGTCAATTAAAGTTCACTCATATGCTTTGAAACCCATTTTGGGTAAATGAAGGCCATTTCGAGTCGATTTTGACCTTTAAACCTCAATTCACTTAGTTTTTTGCATTTAGCTGCATGTTAGGTCATAAATAGTTCCAATTGGTACATATATAACAAGAAGAGTCAATTAAACTTCACTTATATGCTTTGAAACACATTTTGGGTAAATGAAGGCCTTTTCGGGCTGATTTTGGCCTTCGAAGCTTATTTCACTCAGTTTCCCGTATTTAGCCACATATTAGGTCATATATAGTTCTAATAGGTACATATATAACTATAAGAGTCAATTAACGTTCACTAATATGCTTTGAATCCCATTTTTTGTAAATGAAGGCCGTTTCGGGCCGATTTTGGCCTTTAATTTAAACCTCAATTCACTTAGTTTTTCGCATTTAGGGGCATGTTAGGTCATATATAGTTCCAATAGGTACATATATAACTATAAGAGTCAATTAAACTCCACTTATATGCTTTGAAACCCATTTTGGGTAAAAGAAGGCCATTTCGGGTCGATTTTGGCCTTCGAAGCTCATTTCACTTAGTTTCACTCATTTAGCCACATGTTAGGTCATATATAGTTCCAATAGGTACATATATAACTATAAGAGTCAATTAAAATTCACTCATATGCTTTGAAACCCATTTTGGGTAAATGAAGGCCGTTTTGGGCCGATTTTGGCCTTCGAAGCTCATTTCACTTAGTTTCCCGCATTTAGCCACATGTTAGGTCATATATAGTTCCAATAGGTACATATATAACTATAAGAGTCAATTAAAGTTCACTCATATGCTTTAAAACCCATTTTGGGTAAATGAAGGCCGTTTCGGGCCCATTTTGGCCTTCTAAGCTCATTTCACTTAGTTTCCCGTATTTAGCCGCATGTTAGGTCATATATAGTTCCAATAGGTACATATATAACTATAAGAGTCAATTAAACTCCACTTATATGCTTTGAAACACATTTTGGGTAAATGAAGGCCATTTCGGGCCGATTTTGGCCTTTAAAGTTCAATTCACTTAGTTTTTTGCATTTAGCCGCATGTTAGGTCATATATAGTTCCAATAGGTACATATATAACTATAAGAGTCGATTAAACTCCACTTATATGCTTTGAAACACATTTTGGGTAAATGAAGGCCATTTCGGGCCGATTTTGGCCTTTAAAGTTCAATTCACTTAGTTTTTGCATTTAGCCGCATGTTAGGTCATATATAGTTCCAATAGGTACATATATAACTATAAGAGTCAATTAAACTCCACTTATATGCTTTGAAACTCATTTTGGGTAAATGAAGGCCATTTCGGGCCGATTTTGGCCTTTAAAGTTCAATTCACATAATTTTTTGCATTTAGCCGCATGTTAGGTCATATATAGTTCCAATAGGTACATATATAACTATAAGAGTCAATTAAACTCCACTTATATGCTTTGAAACCCATTTTGGGTAAATGAAGGCCATTTCGGGCCGATTTTGGCCTTTGAAGCTCATTTCACTTAGTTTCCTGCATTTAGCCACATGTTAGGTCATATATAGTTCCAATAGGTACATATATAACTATAAGAGTCAATTAAAGTTCACTCATATGCTTTAAAACCCATTTTGGGTAAATGAAGGCCGTTTCGGGCCCATTTTGGCCTTCGAAGCTCATTTCACTTAGTTTCCGCATTTAGCCGCATGTTAGGTCATATATAGTTCCAATAGGTACATATATAACTATAAGTGTCAATTAAACTCCACTTATATGCTTTGAAACACATTTTGGGTAAATGAAGGCCATTTCGGGTCGATTTTGGCCTTTAAAGTTCAATTCACATAGTTTTTTGCATTTAGCCGCATGTTAGGTCATATATTGTTCCAATAGGTACATATATAACTATAAGAGTCGATTAAACTCCACTTATATGCTTTAAAACACATTTTGGGTAAATGAAGGCCATTTCGGGCCGATTTTGGCCTTCAAAGCTCATTTCACTTAGTTTCCTGCATTTAGCCACATGTTAGGTCATATATAGTTCCAATAGGTACATATATAACTATAAGAGTCAATTAAAGTTCACTCATATGCTTTAAAACCCATTTTGGGTAAATGAAGGCCATTTCGGGCCGATTTTGGCCTTCGAAGCTCATTTCACTTAGTTTCCAGCATTTAGCCGCATGTTAGGTCATATATAGTTCCAATAGGTACATATATAACTATAAGAGTCAATTAAACTCCACTTATATGCTTTGAAACACATTTTGGGTAAATGAAGGCCATTTCGGGCCGATTTTGGCCTTTAAAGTTCAATTCACTTAGTTTTTTGCATTTAGCCGCATGTTAGGTCATATATTGTTCCAATAGGTACATATATAACTATAAGAGTCAATTAAACTCCACTTATATGCTTTGAAACACATTTTGGGTAAATGAAGGCCATTTCGGGCCGATTTTGGCCTTTGAAGCTCATTTCACTTAGTTTCCGCATTTAGCCACATGTTAGGTCATATATAGTTCCAATAGGTACATATATAACTATAAGAGTCAATTAAAGTTCACTCATATGCTTTAAAACCCATTTTGGGTAAATGAAGGCCTTTTCGGGCCCATTTTGGCCTTTAAAGCTCATTTCACTTAGTTTTCCCGTATTTAGCCGCATGTTAGGTCATATATAGTTCCAATAGGTACATATATAACTATAAGAGTCAATTAAACTCCACTTATATGCTTTGAAACACATTTTGGGTTAATGAAGGCCATTTCGGGTCGATTTTGGCCTTTAAAGTTCAATTCACATAGTTTTTTGCATTTTGCCGCATGTTAGGTCATATATTGTTCCAATAGGTACATATATAACTATAAGAGTCGATTAAACTCCACTTATATGCTTTGAAACACATTTTGGGTAAATGAAGGCCATTTCGGGCCGATTTTGGCCTTTAAAGTTCAATTCACTTTGTTTTTTGCATTTAGCCGCATGTTAGGTCATATATAGTTCCAATAGGTACATATATAACAATAAGAGTCAATTAAACTCCACTTATATGCTTTGAAACACATTTTGGGTAAATGAAGGCCATTTCGGGCCGATTTTGGCCTTTAAAGTTCAATTCACTTAGTTTTTTGCATTTAGCCGCATGTTAGGTCATATATAGTTCCAATAGGTACATATATAACTATAAGAGTCAATTAAACTCCACTTATATGCTTTGAAACTCATTTTGGGTAAATGAAGGCCATTTCGGGCCGATTTTGGCCTTTAAAGTTTAATTCACATAGTTTTTTGCATTTAGCCGCATGTTAGGTCATATATAGTTCCAATAGGTACATATATAACTATAAGAGTCAATTAAACTCCACTTATATGCTTTGAAACCCATTTTGGGTAAATGAAGGTCATTTCGGGCCGATTTCGGCCTTTAAAGCTCATTTCACTTAGTTTCCCGCATTTAGCCACATGTTAGGTCATATATAGTTCCAATAGGTACATATATAACTATAAGAGTCAATTAAAGTTCACTCATATGCTTTGAAACCCATTTTGGGTAAATGAAGGCCGTTTCGGGCCGATTTTGGCCTTCGAGGCTCATTTCACTTAGTTTCCCGCATTTAGCCACATGTTAGGTCATATATTGTTCCAATAGGTACATATATAACTATAAGAGTCAATTAAAGTTCACTCATATGCTTTGAAACCCATTTTGGGTAAATGAAGGCCATTTCGGGCCGATTTTGGCCTTTAAAGCTCATTTCACTTAGTTTTCTAGCATTTAGCCACATGTTAGGTCATATATAGTTCCAATAGGTACATATATAACTATAAGAGTCAATTAAAGTTCACTTATATGCTTTAAAACCCATTTTGGGTAAATGAAGGCCATTTCGGGCCCATTTTGGCCTTTAAAGCTCATTTCACTTAGTTTTCCGTATTTAGCCGCATGTTAGGTCATATATAGTTCCAATAGGTACATATATAACTATAAGAGTCAATTAAACTCCACTTATATGCTTTGAAACACATTTTGGGTAAATAAAGGCCATTTCGGGCCGATTTTGGCCTTTAAAGTTCAATTCACATAGTTTTTTGCATTTAGCCGCATGTTAGGTCATATATTGTTCCAATAGGTACATATATAACTATAAGAGTCAATTAAACTCCACTTATATGCTTTGAAACACATTTTGGGTAAATGAAGGCCATTTTCGGGCCGATTTTGGCCTTTAAAGTTCAATTCACTTAGTTTTTTGCATTTAGCCGCATGTTAGGTCATATATAGCTCCAATAGGTACATATATAACAATAAGAGTCAATTAAACTCCACTTATATGCTTTGAAACACATTTTGGGTAAATGAAGGCCATTTCGGGTCGATTTTGGCCTTTAAAGTTCAATTCACTTAGTTTTTTGCATTTAGCCGCATGTTAGGTCATATATAGTTCCAATAGGTACATATATAACTATAAGAGTCAATTAAACTCCACTTATATGCTTTGAAACACATTTTGGGTAAATGAAGGCCATTTCGGGCCGATTTTGGCCTTTAAAGTTCAATTCACTTAGTTTTTTGCATTTAGCCGCATGTTAGGTCATATATAGTTCCAATAGGTACATATATAACTATAAGAGTCAATTAAACTCCACTTATATGCTTTGAAACCCATTTTGGGTAAATGAAGGCCATTTCGGGCCGATTTTGGCCTTTAAAGCTCATTTCACTTAGTTTCTCGCATTTAGCCACATGTTAGGTCATATATAGTTCCAATAGGTACATATATAACTATAAGAGTCAATTAAAGTTCACTCATATGCTTTGAAACCCATTTTGGGTAAATGAAGGCCGTTTCGGGCCGATTTTGGCCTTCGAAGCTCATTTCACTTAGTTTCCCGCATTTAGCCACATGTTAGGTCATATATAGTTCCAATAGGTACATATATAACTATAAGAGTCAATTAAACTCCACTTATATGCTTTGAAACACATTTTGGGTAAATGAAGGCCATTTCGGGCCGATTTTGGCCTTTAAAGTTCAATTCACTTAGTTTTCTTGCATTTAGCCACATGTTAGGTCATATATAGTTCCAATAGGTACATATATAACTATAAGAGTCAATTAAACTCCACTTATATGCTTTAAAACCCATTTTGGGTAAATGAAGGCCATTTCGGTCCGATTTTGGCCTTTGAAGCTCATTTCACTTAGTTTTTTGCATTTAGCCGCATGTTAGGTCATATATAGTTCCAATAGGTACATATATAACTATAAGAGTCAATTAAACTCCACTTATATGCTTTGAAACACATTTTGGGTAAATGAAGGCCATTTCGGGTCGATTTTGGCCTTTAAAGTTCAATTCACTTAGTTTTTTGCATTTAGCCGCATGTTAGGTCATATATAGTTCCAATAGGTACATATATAACTATAAGAGTCAATTAAACTCCACTTATATGCTTTGAAACACATTTTGGGTAAATGAAGGCCATTTCGCGTCGATTTTGGCCTTTAAAGTTCAATTCACATAATTTTTTGCATTTAGCCGCATGTTAGGTCATATATAGTTCCAATAGGTACATATATAACTATAAGAGTCAATTAAACTCCACTTATATGCTTTGAAACCCATTTTGGGTAAATGAAGGCCATTTCGGGCCGATTTTGGCCTTCAAAGCTCATTTCACTTAGTTTCCCGCATTTAGCCACATGTTAGGTCATATATAGTTCCAATAGGTACATATATAACTATAAGAGTCAATTAAAGTTCACTCATATGCTTTGAAACCCATTTTGGGTAAATGAAGGCCATTTCGGGCCGATTTTGGCCTTTGAAGCTCATTTCACTTAGTTTCCCGCATTTAGCCACATGTTAGGTCATATATTGTTCCAATAGGTACATATATAACTATAAGAGTCAATTAAAGTTCACTTATATGCTTTGAAACACATTTTGGGTAAATGAAGGCCATTTCGGGCCGATTTTGGCCTTTAAAGCTCATTTCACTTAGTTTCGAGCATTTAGCCACATGTTAGGTCATATATAGTTCTAATAGGTACATATATAACTATAAGAGTCAATTAAAATTCACTTATATGCTTTAAAACCCATTTTGGGTAAATGAAGGCCATTTCGGGCCCATTTTGGCCTTTAAAGCTCAATTCACTTAGTTTCTTGCATTTAGCCGCATGTTAGGTCATATATAGTTCCAATAGGTACATATATAACTATAAGAGTCAATTAAACTCCACTTATATGCTTTGAAACACATTTTGGGTAAATGAAGGCCATTTCGGGCCGATTTTGGCCTTTAAAGTTCAATTCACATAGTTTTTTGCATTTTGCCGCATGTTAGGTCATATATTGTTCCAATAGGTACATATATAACTATAAGAGTCAATTAAACTCCACTTATATGCTTTGAAACACATTTTGGGTAAATGAAGGCCATTTCGGGCCGATTTTGGCCTTTAAAGTTCAATTCACTTAGTTTTTTGCATTTAGCCGCATGTTAGGTCATATATAGTTCCAATAGGTACATATATAACAATAAGAGTCAATTAAACTCCACTTATATGCTTTGAAACACATTTTGGGTAAATGAAGGCCATTTCGGGCCGATTTTGGCCTTTAAAGTTCAATTCACTTAGTTTTTTGCATTTAGCCGCATGTTAGGTCATATATAGTTCCAATAGGTACATATATAACTATAAGAGTCAATTAAACTCCACTTATATGCTTTGAAACACATTTTGGGTAAATGAAGGCCATTTCGGGCCGATTTTGGCCTTTAAAGTTCAATTCACTTAATTTTTTGCATTTAGCCGCATGTTAGGTCATATATAGTTCCAATAGGTACATATATAACTATAAGAGTCAATTAAACTCCACTTATATGCTTTGAAACCCATTTTGGGTAAATGAAGGCCATTTTCGGGCCGATTTTGGCCTTTAAAGCTCAATTCACTTAGTTTTTTGCATTTAGCCGCATGTTAGGTCATATATAGTTCCAATAGGTACATATATAACTATAAGAGTCAATTAAACTCCACTTATATGCTTTGAAACCCATTTTGGGTAAATGAAGGCCATTTCGGGCCGATTTTGGCCTTCGAAGCTCATTTCACTTAGTTTCTGCATTTAGCCACATGTTAGGTCATATATTGTTCCAATAGGTACATATATAACTATAAGAGTCAATTAAAGTTCACTTCATATGCTTTGAAACCCATTTTGGGTAAATGAAGGCCATTTCGGGCCGATTTTGGCCTTTAAAGCTCATTTCACTTAGTTTTTTGCATTTAGCCACATGTTAGGTCATATATAGTTCCAATAGGTACATATATAACTATAAGAGTCAATTAAACTTCACTTATATGCTTTAAAACACATTTTGGGTAAATGAAGGCCATTTCGGGCCGATTTTGGCCTTTAAAGTTCAATTCACTTAGTTTTTTGCATTTAGCCGCATGTTAGGTCATATATAGTTCCAATAGGTACATATATAACTATAAGAGTCAATTAAACTCCACTTATATGCTTTGAAACACATTTTGGGTAAATGAAGGCCATTTCGGGCCGATTTTGGCCTTTAAAGTTCAATTCACATAGTTTTTTGCATTTTGCCGCATGTTAGGTCATATATAGTTCCAATAGGTACATATATAACTATAAGAGTCAATTAAACTCCACTTATATGCTTTGAAACACATTTTGGGTAAATGAAGGCCATTTCGGGCCGATTTTGGCCTTTAAAGTTCAATTCACTTAGTTTTTTGCATTTAGCCGCATGTTAGGTCATATATAGTTCCAATAGGTACATATATAACTATAAGAGTCAATTAAACTCCACTTATATGCTTTGAAACACATTTTGGGTAAATGAAGGCCATTTCGGGCCGATTTTGGCCTTTAAAGTTCAATTCACTTAGTTTTTTGCATTTAGCCGCATGTTAGGTCATATATAGTTCCAATAGGTACATATATAACTATAAGAGTCAATTAAACTCCACTTATATGCTTTGAAACACATTTTGGGTAAATGAAGGCCATTTCGGGCCGATTTTGGCCTTTAAAGTTCAATTCACTTAGTTTTTTGCATTTAGCCGCATGTTAGGTCATATATAGTTCCAATAGGTACATATATAACTATAAGAGTCAATTAAACTCCACTTATATGCTTTGAAACACATTTTGGGTAAATGAAGGCCATTTCGGGCCGATTTTGGCCTTTTAAAGTTCAATTCACATAGTTTTTTGCATTTAGCCGCATGTTAGGTCATATATAGTTCCAATAGGTACATATATAACTATAAGAGTCAATTAAACTCCACTTATATGCTTTGAAACACATTTTGGGTAAATGAAGGCCATTTCGGGCCGATTTTGGCCTTTAAAGTTCAATTCACTTAGTTTTTTGCATTTAGCCGCATGTTAGGTCATATATAGTTCCAATAGGTACATATATAACAATAAGAGTCAATTAAACTCCACTTATATGCTTTGAAACACATTTTTTGTTAATGAAGGCCATTTCTGGCCGATTTTGGCCTTTAAAGTTCAATTCACATAGTTTTTTGCATTTTACCGCATGTTAGGTCATATATAGTTCCAATAGGTACATATATAACTATAAGAGTCAATTAAACTCCACTTATATGCTTTGAAACACATTTTGGGTAAATGAAGGCCATTTTGGCCGATTTTGGCCTTTAAAGTTCAATTCACTTAGTTTTTTGCATTTAGCCGCATGTTAGGTCATATATAGTTCCAATAGGTACATATATAACTATAAGAGTCAATTAAACTCCACTTATATGCTTTGAAACACATTTTGGGTAAATGAAGGCCATTTCGGCCGATTTTGGCCTTTAAAGTTCAATTCACATAGTTTTTTGCATTTTGCCGCATGTTAGGTCATATATAGTTCCAATAGGTACATATATAACTATAAGAGTCAATTAAACTCCACTTATATGCTTTGAAACACATTTTGGGTAAATGAAGGCCATTTCGGGCCGATTTTGGCCTTTAAAGTTCAATTCACATAGTTTTTTGCATTTAGCCGCATGTTAGGTCATATATAGTTCCAATAGGTACATATATAACTATAAGAGTCAATTAAACTCCACTTATATGCTTTGAAACACATTTTGGGTAAATGAAGGCCATTTCGGGCCGATTTTGGCCTTTAAAGTTCAATTCACTTAGTTTTTTGCATTTAGCCGCATGTTAGGTCATATATAGTTCCAATAGGTACATATATAACTATAAGAGTCAATTAAACTCCACTTATATGCTTTGAAACACATTTTGGGTAAATGAAGGCCATTTCGGGCCGATTTTGGCCTTTAAAGTTCAATTCACATAGTTTTTTGCATTTTGCCACATGTTAGGTCATATATAGTTCCAATAGGTACATATATAACTATAAGAGTCAATTAAACTCCACTTATATGCTTTGAAACACATTTTGGGTAAATGAAGGCCATTTCGGGCCGATTTTGGCCTTTAAAGTTCAATTCACTTAGTTTTTTGCATTTAGCCGCATGTTAGGTCATATATAGTTCCAATAGGTACATATATAACTATAAGAGTCAATTAAACTCCACTTATATGCTTTGAAACACATTTTGGGTAAATGAAGGCCATTTCGGGCCGATTTTGGCCTTTAAAGTTCAATTCACTTAGTTTTTTGCATTTAGCCGCATGTTAGGTCATATATAGTTCCAATAGGTACATATATAACTATAAGAGTCAATTAAACTTCACTTATATGCTTTGAAACACATTTTGGGTAAATGAAGGCCATTTCGAGCCGATTTTGGCCTTTTAAAGCTCAATTCACTTAGTTTTTTGCATTTAGCCGCATGTTAGGTCATATATAGTTCCAATAGGTACATATATAACTATAAGAGTCAATTAAACTCCACTTATATGCTTTGAAACACATTTTGGGTAAATGAAGGCCATTTCGGGCCGATTTTGGCCTTTAAAGTTCAATTCACATAGTTTTTTGCATTTAGCCGCATGTTAGGTCATATATAGTTCCAATAGGTACATATATAACTATAAGAGTCAATTAAACTCCACTTATATGCTTTGAAACACATTTTGGGTAAATGAAGGCCATTTCGGGCCGATTTTGGCCTTTAAAGTTCAATTCACATAGTTTTTTGCATTTTGCCGCATGTTAGGTCATATATAGTTCCAATAGGTACATATATAACTATAAGAGTCAATTAAACTCCACTTATATGCTTTGAAACACATTTTGGGTAAATGAAGGCCATTTCGGGCCGATTTTGGCCTTTAAAGTTCAATTCACTTAGTTTTTTGCATTTAGCCGCATGTTAGGTCATATATAGTTCCAATAGGTACATATATAACTATAAGAGTCAATTAAACTCCACTTATATGCTTTGAAACACATTTTGGGTAAATGAAGGCCATTTCGGGCCGATTTTGGCCTTTAAAGTTCAATTCACATAGTTTTTTGCATTTTGCCACATGTTAGGTCATATATAGTTCCAATAGGTACATATATAACTATAAGAGTCAATTAAACTCCACTTATATGCTTTGAAACACATTTTGGGTAAATGAAGGCCATTTCGGGCCGATTTTGGCCTTTAAAGTTCAATTCACTTAGTTTTTTGCATTTAGCCGCATGTTAGGTCATATATAGTTCCAATAGGTACATATATAACTATAAGAGTCAATTAAACTCCACTTATATGCTTTGAAACACATTTTGGGTAAATGAAGGCCATTTCGGGCCGATTTTGGCCTTTAAAGTTCAATTCACATAGTTTTTTGCATTTAGCCGCATGTTAGGTCATATATAGTTCCAATAGGTACATATATAACTATAAGAGTCAATTAAAGTTCACTCATATGCTTTGAAACCAATTTGGGGTAAATGAAGGCCGTTTCGGGCCGATTTTGGCCTTTAAAGTTCAATTCACTTAGTTTTTTGCATTTAGCCGCATGTTAGGTCATATATAGTTCCAATAGGTACATATATAACAATAAGAGTCAATTAAACTCCACTTATATGCTTTGAAACACATTTTGGGTAAATGAAGGCCATTTCGGGCCGATTTTGGCCTTTAAAGTTCAATTCACATAGTTTTTTGCATTTTGCCACATGTTAGGTCATATATAGTTCCAATAGGTACATATATAACTATAAGAGTCAATTAAACTCCACTTATATGCTTTGAAACACATTTTGGGTAAATGAAGGCCATTTCGGGCCGATTTTGGCCTTTAAAATTCAATTCACTTAGTTTTTTGCATTTAGCCGCATGTTAGGTCATATATAGTTCCAATAGGTACATATATAACTATAAGAGTCAATTAAACTCCACTTATATGCTTTGAAACACATTTTGGGTAAATGAAGGCCATTCCGGCCGATTTTGGCCTTTAAAGTTCAATTCACATAGTTTTTTGCATTTTGCCACATGTTAGGTCATATATAGTTCCAATAGGTACATATATAACTATAAGAGTCAATTAAACTCCACTTATATGCTTTGAAACACATTTTGGGTAAATGAAGGCCATTTCGGGCCGATTTTGGCCTTTAAAGTTCAATTCACATAGTTTTTTGCATTTTGCCACATGTTAGGTCATATATAGTTCCAATAGGTACATATATAACTATAAGGGTCGATTAAACTCCACTTATATGCTTTGAAACACATTTTGGGTAAATGAAGGCCATTTCGGGCCGATTTTGGCCTTTAAAGTTCAATTCACTTAGTTTTTTGCATTTAGCCGCATGTTAGGTCATATATAGTTCCAATAGGTACATATATAACTATAAGAGTCAATTAAACTCCACTTATATGCTTTGAAACACATTTTGGGTAAATGAAGGCCATTTCGGGCCGATTTTGGCCTTTAAAGTTCAATTCACATAGTTTTTTGCATTTTGCCACATGTTAGGTCATATATAGTTCCAATAGGTACATATATAACTATAAGAGTCAATTAAACTCCACTTATATGCTTTGGAACACATTTTGGGTAAATGAAGGCCATTTCGGGCCGATTTTGGCCTTTAAAGTTCAATTCACTTAGTTTTTTGCATTTAGCCGCATGTTAGGTCATATATAGTTCCAATAGGTACATATATAACTATAAGAGTCAATTAAACTCCACTTATATGCTTTGAAACACATTTTGGGTAAATGAAGGCCATTTCGGGCCGATTTTGGCCTTTTAAGTTCAATTCACATAGTTTTTTGCATTTAGCCGCATGTTAGGTCATATATAGTTCCAATAGGTACATATATAACTATAAGAGTCAATTAAACTTCACTTATATGCTTTGAAACCCATTTTGGGTAAATGAAGGCCATTTCGGGCCGATTTTGGCCTTTAATTTAAACCTCAATTCACTTAGTTTTTTGCATTTAGGGGCATGTTAGGTCATATATAGTTCCAATAGGTACATATATAACTATAAGAGTCAATTAAACTCCACTTATATGCTTTGAAACCCATTTTGGGTAAATGAAGGCCATTTCGGGTCGATTTTGGCCTTTAAAGTTCAATTCACATAGTTTTTTGCATTTTGCCGCATGTTAGGTCATATATTGTTCCAATAGGTACATATATAACTATAAGAGTCAATTAAACTCCACTTATATGCTTTGAAACACATTTTGGGTAAATGAAGGCCATTTCGGCCGATTTTGGCCTTTAAAGTTCAATTCACTTAGTTTTTTGCATTTAGCCGCATGTTAGGTCATATATAGTTCCAATAGGTACATATATAACTATAAGAGTCAATTAAACTCCACTTATATGCTTTGAAACCAATTTTGGGTAAATGAAGGCCATTTCGGGCCGATTTTGGCCTTTAATTTAAACCTCAATTCACTTAGTTTTTTGCATTTAGCCGCATGTTAGGTCATATATAGTTCCAATAGGTACATATATAACTATAAGAGTCAATTAAAGTTCACTCATATGCTTTGAAACCAATTTTGGGTAAATGAAGGCCGTTTCGGGCCGATTTTGGCCTTCGAAGCTCATTTCACTTAGTTTCACGCATTTAGCCACATGTTAGGTCATATATTGTTCCAATAGGTACATATATAACTATAAGAGTCAATTAAAGTCCACTGATATGCTTTGAAACCCATTTTGGGTAAATGAAGGCCATTTTCTCGGGCCGATTTTGGCCGTTGAAGCTCATTTCACTTAGTTTCCAGCATTTAGCCACATGTTAGGTCATATATAGTTCCAATAGGTACATATATAACTATAAGAGTCAATTAAACTTCACTCATATGCTTTAAAACCCATTTTGGGTAAATGAAGGTCGTTTCGGGCCCATTTTGGCCTTCGAAGCTCATTTCACTTAGTTTCCCGTATTTAGCCGCATGTTAGGTCATATATAGTTCCAATAGGTACATATATAACTATAAGAGTCAATTAAACTCCACTTATATGCTTTGAAACACATTTTGGGTTAATGAAGGCCATTTCGGGCCGATTTTGGCCTTTAAAGTTCAATTCACATAGTTTTTTGCATTTTGCCGCATGTTAGGTCATATATTGTTCCAATAGGTACATATATAACTATAAGAGTCGATTAAACTCCACTTATATGCTTTGAAACACATTTTGGGTAAATGAAGGCCATTTCGGGCCGATTTTGGCCTTTAAAGTTCAATTCACTTTGTTTTTTGCATTTAGCCGCATGTTAGGTCATATATAGTTCCAATAGGTACATATATAACAATAAGAGTCAATTAAACTCAAGTTATATGCTTTGAAACACATTTAGGGTAAATGAAGGCCATTTCGGGCCGATTTTGGCCTTTAAAGTTCAATTCACATAGTTTTTTGCATTTTGCCACATGTTAGGTCATATATAGTTCTAATAGGTACATATATAACTATAAGAGTCAATTAAACTCCACTTATATGCTTTGAAACACAATTTGGGTAAATGAAGACCATTTCGGGCCGATTTTGGCTTTTAAAATTCAATTCACTTAATTTTTTGCATTTAGCCGCATGTTAGGTCATATATAGTTCCAATAGGTACATATATAACTCTAAGAGTCAATTAAACTCCAGTTATATGCTTTGAAACACATTTTGGGTAAATGAAGGCCATTTCGGGCCGATTTTGGCCTTTAAAGTTCAATTCACATAGTTTTTTGCATTTTGCCACATGTTAGGTCATATATAGTTCCAATAGGTACATATATAACTATAAGGGTCGATTAAACTCCACTTATATGCTTTGAAACACATTTTGGGTAAATGAAGGCCATTTCGGGCCGATTTTGCCCTTTAAAATTCAATTCACTTAGTTTTTTGCATTTAGCCGCATGTTAGGTCATATATAGTTCCAATAGGTACATATATAACTCTAAGAGTCACTTAAACTCCAGTTATATGCTTTGAAACACATTTTGGGTAAATGAAGGCCATTCCGGGCCGATTTTGGCCTTTAAAGTTCAATTCACATAGTTTTTTGCATTTTGCCACATGTTAAGTCATATATAGTTCCAATAGGTACATATATAACTATAAGAGTCGATTAAACTCCACTTATATGCTTTGAAACACATTTTGGGAAAATGAACACTAGAGGAAAAAAGGCCAAGGGCTGCGGTCAAAAAGGGCCCAAGGGCTGCGTTTTTCAACCGCAGCCATTGGACTAGCAGCCCTTGGCATTTAGGAAGGGCTGCGGTTTTTAACCGCAGCCCTTAGCGCGTTAAGGGCTGCGGTCATGGCCTAAACCGCAGCCCTTGGTGGGTTAAGGGCTGCGGTTAAGGGCCTAAACCGCGACCCTTGGTGGGTTAAGGGCTGCGGTTTTGGCCCTTAACCGCAGCCCTTAACCCCACTAAGGGCGCGGTTTTTGCCCAAACCTGACCCTTATGACCCCAAAAAAAAATAAAAAAAAATTTTTTTTTTTTGCATTTTTTTTTGTCCTAAATGTTCCCAAACAGTTATATATATATATATAAGTATTATTTTTCATTACAAATTATGTTTCGTACACAAATATAGAGAAAATAATAACTGAATTACACAAAGAACTTCTCTAGAGATGACAAATAAAACCAAAATCTCCGAATCAACCGGGAGTTGGAGCCGCCCGGTGCCATGGGTATGCTCTATGTATTCCATATCAGTATCACTTGAGTATGAGACATCCAGATCAGTATGTAACTGAGATGTCAAATTTCAAAGAAACTGAAAGAATGTTGCTCTTCAATGATTAGAAATCAAACTAATTCTATCATTAGTACGCCAAAAAAAAAACAATGAAACTCTAGTGCTCAGATATAAGAAATGTAAGATAGACCAAAACAACTAGCTCAAATAAAGAAATGTCCAATCATCTCAGAGTGCAGCAGGGAGGGGGGCGGTCGGGGGAGTGCACGGGGAGGGGGGCCGGTCGGGAGGGAGTGCAAACGGGGAGGGGGCGGGCAGGGGGAGTGCAGCGGGGGGGGGGCGGCGGGGGGAGTGCAGCGGGGAGGGAGCGCGTGGGAGTGCAACGGGGAGGGGGCGTTCGGGGGCAAGTGCGGCGGGGATGGGGGCTTGGTTAGGGGGACTGCAGCAAGGAGGGGGGTGGGTCGGTGGGGAGTGCGCAACGGGGGGGGGGGCAGGGGGAGTGCAGCAGGGAGGGGGTTGGCGGGGGAGTGCAGCAGGGAGGGGGGCCTGGCCGCTCGGGGAGTGCAAGCAGGGAGGGGGCCGGGGCCGTTTCTGGGAGTGCAAAGGGAGGGGGCCGGGGGCTTCTGGGAGTGCAGCAGGGAGGGGGGGCTGGTTAGGGGGGAGTGCAGCAGGGCAGATATAATTGTATAAAGGCAGAAAAGATCGGGTCCTCAAATTCAAGGGCAGATATAATTTCATAACAGAGGCAAGTTTTGAGCCCTGAATCTGTAGTAAACCAGCAGCTCAACAAGATACTCAGCACTCGGAGATGATCAACACTACATGAAGCATACTTCCATAAAAGAAGCACGCAAAAAATACTATTGTGATCATCAATCAAACATATTCTCATAAGCATTTATTGTGATCATCAATCAAACATATTCTCATAAGCAAGACAAACCACACAAGAAGGATTTTCAGCAGAAGCATATACAAACACATCAATTTTCCAATCAGATAAGAATCTTGCAAGATGATGAAAAGTTGAAATCTCCATAAATTATCAGTTAACATGTCTAGTTTCAAATCGCAAAACAGAAATGATTATATTAATTTCGATTTTTGATCCTCAGATTCAAGTTTAACAAGGCATCATTGCGCGGAATATTCGATAAGAGTAACCTAATTCGAAGAATATCAAGCTTAATTCGCATCATAAATCTAAAGATTGTGCAAATCGTAAATCCATATATTCAAATGAATTCACATATACACACAAATTGATAAATATAGAAGATCTGATAGTAGGAGAGAGAAAATTACTTGAGAAGCATATGGCAATTGATAGCTACTACTGGAAAATCGCACGCAAGGAATGAGATGCGAAGAGACAGAGGGGGATGCGGGTTTTTGTAACAAACACTTTGCTCCATGTAACAAAAAAAAAAAAAAAAAGAAATCAAACACTCACTTACCAACAAAAATCAGCACTCAAATGGTCAAACCACTAAGTCCAAAGAGCAATTAATCCTCGCCGAACGAAAAATGGCCGAAGCTATAGCCAAGTTCGGAAATCTTAGTCATTCCATAAGAGACTAATTTATCAAATAAATAGAAACAAAATTAAACTAGTTAAACATTTACCAACACCAAGAAGAAATTAGATTCACAAAATAGAGAAGAAGGCACGCACCAAACCAATATCAATAACAGCAGCACCAACACAAATAAAGGCAAAAAACAATTCAACCAAACCAGCACCATGATCCCAAAGGGGGCTACAATGCCCATACTAATTCCTCGAACAATCATCTTCAACTAAGGGGGAAAGGGGGATAAATAAGGTTCATCCTCGAACAATCAACTTCTGGGTAAAAGGGTTCTAATTTCTAAAACATAACTCGAAAAAAGATAGCAAAAAAAAAGCGTTCGAATAAAACATACCTTTTCTCATACTCCAAAGATACATTACAAGTCAATATGTAACAATTCTCTCCTCTTCGATTCGTATCCGGGGTCCCTCCACGGATACGGGAAATCAATATATCGATTTCCAAGTCAAGTATATGCAGTACCATATTCCGGATAAAAATTGAAGTTTTCTTTATATTTTAGTTAACGGATAAATTGATAAACACAAAAATCAAAAATCTAACATTGTTCGAGAGGGTATTGTAGGGGGTCGGGGAGGGGGGTGGGGCCGCAGGGGGTCGATGAGGGGTGGGGCTGCGGGGGGTCGGTGGGGGGGGATTGTAGGGGGTCGGGAGGGGGGGATTACGGGGAGGTCGTGGA
Source organism: Beta corolliflora (assembly GCA_947648045.1). NCBI lineage: Eukaryota > Viridiplantae > Streptophyta > Magnoliopsida > Caryophyllales > Amaranthaceae > Beta > Beta corolliflora. Next base: position 91,031 of record CANSZD010001986.1, read on the forward strand.
GGGGGTGGGGCTGCGGGGGTCGGTGGGGGGTGGGGCGGCAGGGGGTCGGTGAGGGGGTGGGGGTCGCAGGGGGTCGGTGAGGGGGTGGGCTGCAGGGGGTCGTGGACCGGGGGGTTGTGCGGGGGTCGGGGAGGGGGGATTGCAGGGGGTCGGGGAGGGGGTGGGGCTGCGGGGGGGGTGATGGGGGTGGGGGCTGCAGGGGGTCAGTGAGGGGGGGGGGTCGCAGGGGGTCGGTGAGGGGGGTGGGCTGCAGGGGGGTCGTGACGGGGGGGTTGTGCAGGGGGTCGGGGAGGGGGGATTGCAGGGGGGTCGGGGAGGGGGGGGCTGCAGGGGGGTCAGTGAGGGGGGTGGGCTGCAGGGGGTCGGTGAAGGGGGGGGTTGTGCAGGGGGTCGGTGAGGGGGGGATTGCAGGGGGCCGGTGGGGGGGGATTGCGGGGGGGTCGGGGAGGGGGGCTTGCAGGGGGTCAGGGAGGGGGGTGGGCTGCAGGGGTCAGTGAGGGGGGTGGGGCTTTGCAAAAATCAAGTCAAGTTGCATGACAACTCGATTTGTAGAAGCAAACCATCAACAAACATAATCCATATCTTTGATCACAACCAAAATAGAGAGACATAAAGGACCAATTTTCATGATAAGACACCGCCAAAACAAATGCAAGAATATCAATGTCAGCTAAGAGAAGTAGACAAATACCCAGAAATCAACATAATCTAAAAAACATAGAATAATTACCCAGAAGTACATAACTAAACACAAAGATGAAACAACAACCTGTAAAAGTGTTAACCATGTGAATGATCTGTTTCACCATTAATGGAGCCTTGACTTAACATCAACATGCTGATAATTAAGAGCCTCCAAAGCGTCATCATCTCCTTCCCATCTCTCTCTCCTTCTCTGCTATTTGCCTCTCTATCTTTTTTTTAACTCCTTTACTATTTTTCACTCTCTACCTATTCCTGTCCGTGAAATTTAAACAGAAAGTGATGGTCTACTCTTATTTTCTCCCAAAATTCTGAATAACTAAGGTCTATAGGGATACAGGTCCCTAATCAAATATCGAACTTAAAGTTGTCTGCCTATCTCTTCCAAAGGCGGAATAAACGGGTTCCCATTTATGGTCGCGGTGTTCCTAACAACGAGTTTCTATTAGTAAATTAGTAACGAGGCTCCTAAAAACTCGAAGGCTAAGAGCTCAAAGAACCCACTAAAAACCCTCAATAAAAGATGGTGAAAGATTGATTTTCGGAGTCATAATGACGAACGAGCTCCAGTCACATTGAGAAGAAGAAGTCATGGTAGAAAAGAGAAAAGCACATCTATAATGCCACATGTAATTCAATGCAGACCGAAATACAAGATAAACATCTATAAAGCTTCTGATCATAAAGATGCTCGGCTGAATGATAGCAGAACAAAAGTATCAATTTAATTTGCACAATCTAACCCAAATACAGTGATGTCCAATCATATACACCCCTCAATCCAATTCTTTCCATATAATCTTAAGATCCTCTTTTTATATGACGGCGAAAAAATAATCAATCCACAGCCTGAGCTCGAATATGGACACAATTGCGCATTCAATTCATGTCAAAAAAAACAAATAACTTCAATCCAAAGTGGATAATTCATGTACCTCTCTAAGGCGAGCCAAAACCGCCTCCCTCTTAGCGACCTCGTCTTCGCTTTCATACAGACCAGATTCAACCAAAAACTGGTAATCAAACAAGCAACAATCTTTAAACCAAGGTATAAAAAACGAGAATTGCAACTTGAAAAAGATGATCAAGAATAAATTAAAAAAACACCAAACCTTCTCCAATTCACGAGTTCTCTGCAAATCCGCAGCAGCAGGTCATGCCATGGAAACCGGCTTCGTCACTCCGAATTGCATCACCAATCCATCAACTTTGACGAGGCGAATTATAAAATCCTTCATCTTGCGTTTAGGTATGTCTGGTTCGATGATTCGGCGTTTTAGGGTTCGATCTCGTGAAGAACGATGCGGTCTTCTTCCGCCGATTGATTTTACGAGATCTAGGAATTCTTTCGATTGACCGAAACTGCCTTGGGAGCCCGGCGATATGTTTTTCACTCCAGTGGGCGAACGGCAGCGGAGGGGTGAGGAGAGCGACGAAGAGAGAGAAGGGCTGGGGAAATAAGCTGCGAAGAAGAGAGAGAAGGGCTGGGGAAATGAGCTGCGAAGAAGGAGGGGGTTTGATGAGGTGAGGGAGGGAAAAATCGGTGACTGGGGAAAGAGGGGGAAAAGTAAGGGTTTTAGTATTTGGGGAAACGCGCGTAAGTGAAAAGGCCTGCGGTTTTAATATGGACCGCAGCCCTTCACTAAAGGGCTGCGGTTAAGCCCAAAACCGCAGCCCTTTATTACTAAAGGGCTGCGGTTTTCATGCTAACCGCAGCCCTTCACTCTTAAGGGCTGCGTTTTGCAATAGACCGCAGCCCTTACACCGCAGCCCTTGCGTTTTTTTCCACTAGTGGAAGGCCATTTCGGGCCGATTTTGGCCTTTAAAGTTCAATTCACATAGTTTTTTGCATTTTGCCACATGTTAGGTCATATATAGTTCCAATAGGTACATATATAACTATAAGGGTCGATTAAACTCCTCTTATATGCTTTGAAACACATTTTGGGTAAATGAAGGCCATTTCGGGCCGATTTTGGCCTTTAAAATTCAATTCACTTAGTTTTTTGCATTTAGCCGCATGTTAGGTCATATATAGTTCCAATAGGTACATATATAACTCTAAGAGTCAATTAAACTCCAGTTATATGCTTTGAAACAGATTTTGGGTAAATGAAGGCCATTTCGGGCCGATTTTGGCCTTTGAAGTTCAATTCACATAGTTTTTTGCATTTTGCCACATGTTAGGTCATATATAGTTCCAATAGGTACATATATAACTATAAGAGTCGATTAAACTCCACTTATATGCTTTGGAACACATTTTGGGAAAATGAAGGCCATTTCGGGCCGATTTTGGCCTTTAAAGTTCAATTCACTTAGTTTTTGCATTTAGCCGCATGTTAGGTCATATATAATTCCAATAGGTACATATATAACTATAAGAGTCAATTAAACTCCACTTATATGCTTTGAAACACATTTTGGGTAAATGAAGGCCATTTCGGGCCGATTTTGGCCTTTTAAGTTCATTTCACATAGTTTTTTGCATTTAGCCGCATGTTAGGTCATATATAGTTCCAATAGGTACATATATAACTATAAGAGTCAATTAAAGTTCACTCATATGCTTTGAAACCCATTTTGGGTAAATGATGGCCGTTTCGGGCCGATTTTGGCCTTTAATTTAAACCTCAATTCACTTAGTTTTTTTCATTTAGGGGCATGTTAGGTCATATATAGTTCCAATAGGTACATATATAACTATAAGAGTCAATTAAACTCCACTTATATGCTTTGAAACACATTTTGGGTAAATGAAGGCCATTTCGGGTCGATTTTGGCCTTTAAAGTTCAATTCACATAGTTTTTTGCATTTTGCCGCATGTTAGGTCATATATTGTTCCAATAGGTACATATATAACTATAAGAGTCGATTAAACTCCACTTATATGCTTTGAAACACATTTTGGGTAAATGAAGACCATTTCGGGCCGATTTTGGCCTTTAAAGTTCAATTCACTTTGTTTTTTGCATTTAGCCGCATGTTAGGTCATATATAGCTCCAATAGGTACATATATAACAATAAGAGTCAATTAAACTCAAGTTATATGCTTTGAAACACATTTAGGGTAAATGAAGGCCATTTCGGGCCAATTTTGGCCTTTAAAGTTCAATTCACTTAGTTTTTGCATTTAGCCGCATGTTAGGTCATATATAGTTCCAATAGGTATATATATAACTCTAAGAGTCAATTAAACTCCACTTATATGCTTTGACACTCATTTTGGGTAAATGAAGGCCATTTCGGGCCGATTTTGGCCTTTAAAGTTCAATTCACATAATTTTTTGCATTTAGCCGCATGTTAGGTCATATATAGTTCCAATAGGTACATATATAACTATAAGAGTCAATTAAAGTTCACTCATATGCTTTGAAACCAATTTTGGGTAAATGAAGGCCGTTTCAGACCGATTTTGGCCTTTAATTTAAACCTCAATTCACTTAGTTTTTTGCATTTAGGGGCATGTTAGGTCATATATAGTTCCAATAGGTACATATATAACTATAAGAGTCAATTAAAGTTCACTCATATGCTTTGAATCCAATTTTGGGTAAATGAAGGCCGTTTCGGGCCGATTTTGGCCTTCGAAGCTCATTTCACTTAGTTTCACGCATTTAGCCACATGTTAGGTCATATATTGTTCCAATAGGTACATATATAACTATAAGAGTCAATTAAAGTACACTCATATGCTTTGAAACCCATTTTGGGTAAATGAAGGCTGTCTCGGGCCGATTTTGGCCGTTGAAGCTCATTTCACTTAGTTTCCAGCATTTAGCCACATGTGAGGTCATATATAGTTCTAATAGGTACATATATAACTATAAGAGTCAATTAAAGTTCACTCATATGCTTTAAAACCCATTTTGGGTAAATGAAGGTCGTTTCGGGCCCATTTTGGCCTTCGAAGCTCATTTCACTTAGTTTCCCGTATTTAGCCGCATGTTAGGTCATATATAGTTCCAATAGGTACATATATAACTATAAGAGTCAATTAAACTCCACTTATATGCTTTGAAACACATTTTGGGTTAATGAAGGCCATTTCGGGCCGATTTTGGCCTTTAAAGTTCAATTCACATAGTTTTTTGCATTTTGCCGCATGTTAGGACATATATTGTTCCAATAGGTACATATATAACTATAAGAGTCGATTAAACTCCACTTATATGCTTTGAAACACATTTTGGGTAAATGAAGGCCATTTCGGGCCGATTTTGGCCTTTAAAGTTCAATTCACTTTGTTTTTTGCATTTAGCCGCATGTTAGGTCATATATAGTTCCAATAGGTACATATATAACAATAAGAGTCAATTAAACTCAAGTTATATGCTTTGAAACACATTTAGGGTAAATGAAGGCCATTTCGGGCCGATTTTGGCCATTAAAGATCAATTCACATAGTTTTTATCATTTTGCCACATGTTAGGTCATATATAGTTCCAATAGGTACATATATAACTATAAGAGTCAATTAAACTCCACTTATATGCTTTGAAACACAATTTGGGTAAATGAAGACCATTTCGGACCGATTTTGGCTTTTAAAATTCAATTCACTTAATTTTTTGCATTTAGCCGCATGTTAGGTCATATATAGTTCCAATAGGTACATATATAACTCTAAGAGTCAATTAAACTCCGAGGTTATATGCTTTGAAACACATTTTGGGTAAATGAAGGCCATTTCGGGCTGATTTTGGCCTTTAAAGTTCAATTCACATAGTTTTTTGCATTTTGCCACATGTTAGGTCATATATAGTTCCAATAGGTGCATATATAACTATAAGGGTCGATTAAACTCCACTTATATGCTTTGAAGCACATTTTGGGTAAATGAAGGCCATTTCGGGCCGATTTTGGCCTTTAAAATTCAATTCACTTAGTTTTTTGCATTTAGCCGCATGTTAGGTCATATATAGTTCCAATAGGTACATATATAACTCTAAGAGTCAATTAAACTCCAGTTATATGCTTTGAAACACATTTTGGGTAAATGAAGGCCATTCCGGGCCGATTTTGGCCTTTAAAGTTCAATTCACATAGTTTTTTGCATTTTGCCACATGTTAGGTCATATATAGTTCCAATAGGTACATATATAACTATAAGAGTCGATTAAACTCCACTTATATGCTTTGAAACACATTTTGGGAAAATAAGGCCATTTCGGGCCGATTTTGGCCTTTAAAGTTCAATTCACATAGTTTTTTGCATTTTGCCACATGTTAGGTCATATATAGTTCCAATAGGTACATATATAACTATAAGGGTCGATTAAACTCCTCTTATATGCTTTGAAACACATTTTGGGTAAATGAAGGCCATTTCGGGCCGATTTTGGCCTTTAAAATTCAATTCACTTAGTTTTTTGCATTTAGCCGCATGTTAGGTCATATATAGTTCCAATAGGTACATATATAACTCTAAGAGTCAATTAAACTCCAGTTATATGCTTTGAAACACATTTTGGGTAAATGAAGGCCATTTCGGGCCGATTTTGGCCTTTAAAGTTCAATTCACATAGTTTTTTGCATTTTGCCACATGTTAGGTCATATATAGTTCCAATAGGTACATATATAACTATAAGAGTCGATTAAACTCCACTTATATGCTTTGGAACACATTTTGGGTAAATGATCGCCATTTCGGGCCGATTTTGGCCTCTAAAGTTCAATTCACTTAGTTTTTGCATTTAGCCGCATGTTAGGTCATATATAATTCCAATAGGTACATATATAACTATAAGAGTCAATTAAACTCCACTTATATGCTTTGAAACACATTTTGGGTAAATGAAGGCCATTTCGGGCCGATTTTGGCCTTTAAAGTTCAATTCACATAGTTTTTTGCATTTAGCCGCATGTTAGGTCATATATAGTTCCAATAGGTACATATATAACTATAAGAGTCAATTAAAGTTCACTCATATGCTTTGAAACCCATTTTGGGTAAATGAAGGTCGTTTCGGGCCGATTTTGGCCTTTAATTTAAACCTCAATTCACTTAGTTTTTTTCATTTAGGGGCATGTTAGGTCATATATAGTTCCAATAGGTACATATATAACTATAAGAGTCAATTAAACTCCACTTATATGCTTTGAAACCCATTTTGGGTAAATGAAGGCCATTTCGGCCGATTTTGGCCTTTGAAGCTCATTTCACTTAGTTTCCCGCATTTAGCCACATGTTAGGTCATACATAGTTCCAATAGGTACATATATAACTATAAGAGTCAATTAAAGTTCACTCATATGCTTTAAAACCCATTTTGGGTAAATGAAATCCGTTTCGGGCCCATTTTTGCCTTCGAAGCTCATTTCACATAGTTTCCCGCATTTAGCCGCATGTTAGATCATATATAGTTCCAATAGGTACATATATAACTATAAGAGTCAATTAAAGTTCACTCATATGCTTTGAAACCCATTTTGGGTAAATGAATGCCGTTTCGGGCCGATTTTGGCCTTTAATTTAAACCTCAATTCACTTAGTTTTTTGCATTTAGGGGCATGTTAGGTCATATATAGTTCCAATAGGTACATATATAACTATAAGAGTCAATTAAAATCCACTTATATGCTTTGAAACCCATTTTGGGTAAATGAAGGCCATTTCGGGCCGATTTTGGCCTTCGAAGCTCATTTCACTTAGTTTCCCGCATTTAGCCACATGTTAGGTCATATATAGTTCCAATAGGTACATATATAACTATAAGAGTCAATTAAAGTTCACTCATAAGCTTTGAAACCCATTTTGGGTAAATGAAGGCTGTTTCGGGCCGATTTTGGCCTTTGAAGCTCATTTCATTTAGTTTCCCGCATTTAGCCACATGTTAGGTCATACATAGTTCCAATAGGTACATATATAACTATAAGAGTCAATTAAAGTTTACTCATATGCTTTAAAACCCATTTTGGGTAAATGAAGGCCGTTTCGGGCCCATTTTGGCCTTCGAAGCTCATTTCACTTAGTTTCCCGTATTTAGCCGCATGTTAGGTCATATATAGTTCCAATAGGTACATATATAACTATAAGAGTCAATAAAACTCCACTTATATGCTTTGAAACACATTTTGGGTTAATGAAGGCCATTTCGGGTCGATTTTGGCCTTTAAAGTTCAATTCACAAAGTTTTTTGCATTTTGCCGCATGTTAGGTCATATATAGTTCCAATAGGTACATATACAACTATAAGAGTCGATTAAACTCCACTTATATGTTTTGAAACACATTTTGGGTAAATGAAGGCCATTTCGGGTCGATTTTGGGCTTTAAAGTTCAATTCACTTAGTTTTTTGCATTTAGCCGTATGTTAGGTCATATATAGTTCCAATAGGTACATATATAACTATAAGAGTCGATTAAACTCCACTTATATGCTTTGAAACACATTTTGGGTAAATGAAGGCCATTTCGGGCCGATTTTGGCCTTTTAAGTTCAATTCACATAGTTTTTTGCATTTAGCCGCATGTTAGGTCATATATAGTTCCAATAGGTACATATATAACTATAAGAGTCAATTAAAGTTCACTCATATGCTTTGAAACCCATTTTGGGTAAATGAAGGCCATTTCGGGTCGATTTTGGCCTTTAAAGTTCAATTCACATAGTTTTTTGCATTTTGCCGCATGTTAGGTCATATATTGTTCCAATAGGTACATATATAACTATAAGAGTCGATTAAACTCCACTTATATGCTTTGAAACACATTTTGGGTAAATGAAGACCATTTCGGGCCGATTTTGGCCTTTAAAGTTCAATTCACTTTGTTTTTTGCATTTAGCCGCATGTTAGGTCATATATAGTTCCAATAGGTACATATATAACAATAAGAGTCAATTAAACTCAAGTTATATGCTTTGAAACACATTTAGGGTAAATGAAGGCCATTTCGGGCCGATTTTGGCCATTAAAGATCAATTCACATAGTTTTTTGCATTTTGCCACATGTTAGGTCATATATAGTTCCAATAGGTACATATATAACTATAAGAGTCAATTAAACTCCACTTATATGCTTTGAAACACAATTTGGGTAAATGAAGACCATTTCGGGCCGATTTTGGCTTTTAAAATTCAATTCACTTAATTTTTTGCATTTAGCCGCATGTTAGGTCATATATAGTTCCAATAGGTACATATATAACTTTAAGAGTCAATTAAACTCCAGTTATATGCTTTGAAACACATTTTGGGTAAATGAAGGCCATTTCGGACTGATTTTGGCCTTTAAAGTTCAATTCACATAGTTTTTTGCATTTTGCCACATGTTAGGTCATATATAGTTCCAATAGGTGCATAGATAACTATAAGGGTCGATTAAACTCCACTTATATGCTTTGAAGTACATTTTGGGTAAATGAAGGCCATTTCGGGCCGATTTTGGCCTTTAAAATTCAATTCACTTAGTTTTTTGCATTTAGCCGCATGTTAGGTCATATATAGTTCCAATAGGTACATATATAACTCTAAGAGTCAATTAAACTCCGGTTATATGCTTTGAAACACATTTTGGGTAAATGAAGGCCATTAGGCCGATTTTGGCCTTTAAAGTTCAATTCACATAGTTTATTGCATTTTGCCACATGTTAGGTCATATATAGTTCCAATAGGTACATATATAACTATAAGAGTCGATTAAACTCCACTTATATGCTTTGAAACACATTTTGGGAAAATGAAGGCCATTTCGGGCCGATTTTGGCCTTTAAAGTTCAATTCACATAGTTTTTTGCATTTTGCCACATGTTAGGTCATATATAGTTCCAATAGGTACATATATAACTATAAGGGTCGATTAAACTCCTCTTATATGCTTTGAAACACATTTTGGGTAAATGAAGGCCATTTCGGGCCGATTTTGGCCTTTAAAATTCAATTCACTTAGTTTTTTGCATTTAGCCGCATGTTAGGTCATATATAGTTCCAATAGGTACATATATAACTCTAAGAGTCAATTAAACTCCAGTTATATGCTTTGAAACACATTTTGGGTAAATGAAGGCCATTTCGAGCCGATTTTGGCCTTTAAAGTTCAATTCACATAGTTTTTGCATTTTGCCACATGTTAGGTCATATATAGTTCCAATAGGTACATATATAACTATAAGAGCTCGGATTAAACTCCACCTATATGCTTTGGGATCACATTTGGGTAAATGATCGCCATTTCTAGCCGATTTTTGCCTTTAAAGTTCAATTCACTTAGTTTTTTGCATTTAGCCGCATGTTAGGTCATATATAATTCCAATAGGTACATATATAACTATAAGAGTCAATTAAACTCCACTTATATGCTTTGAAACACATTTTGGGTAAATGAAGGCCATTTCGGGCCGATTTTGGCCTTTTCAAGTTCAATTCACATAGTTTTTTGCATTTAGCCGTATGTTAGGTCATATATAGTTCCAATAGGTACATATATAACTATAAGAGTCAATTAAAGTTCACTCATATGCTTTAGAAACCCCATTTTGGGTAAATGAAGGTCGTTCTCGGCCGATTTTGGCCTTCGAAGCTCATTTCACTTAGTTTCCCGCATTTAGCCTCATGTTAGGGTCATATATAGTTCCAATAGGTACATATATAACTATAAGAGTCAATTAAAGTTCACTCATAAGCTTTGAAACCCATTTTGGGTAAATGAAGGTCAGATTCGGCCGATTTGGCCCTTTCAAGCTCATTTCATTTAGTTTCTCGCATTTAGCCACATGTTAGGTCATATATAGTTCCAATAGGTACATATATAACTATAAGAGCCAATTAAAGTTTACTCATATGCTTTAAAACCCATTTTGGGTAAATGAAGGCCGTTCGGGCCCATTTTGGCCTTCGAAGCTCATTTCACTTAGTTTCCCGTATTTAGCCGCATGTTAGGTCATATATAGTTCCAATAGGTACATATATAACTATAAGAGTCAAAAAAAAACTCCACTTATATGCTTTGAAACACATTTTGAGTTAATGAAGGCCATTTCGGGTCGATTTTGGCCTTTAAAGTTCAATTCACAAAGTTTTTTGCATTTTGCCGCATGTTAGGTCATATATAGTTCCAATAGGTACATATACAACTATAAGAGTCGATTAAACTCCACTTATATGTTTTGAAACACATTTTGGGTAAATGAAGGCCATTTCGGGTCGATTTTGGGCTTTAAAGTTCAATTCACTTAGTTTTTTGCATTTAGCCGCATGTTAGGTCATATATAGTTCCAATAGGTACATATATAACTATAAGAGTCAATTAAACTCCAGTTATACGCTTTGAAACACATTTTGGGTAAATGAAGGCCATTTCGGGCCGATTTTAGCCTTTAAAGTTCAATTCACTTAGTTTTTTGCATTTAGCCACATGTTAGGTCATATATAGTTCAAATAGGTACATATATAACTATAAGAGTCGATTAAACTCCACTTATATGCTTTGAAACACATTTTGGGTAAAATGAACGCCATTTCCAGCCGATTTTGGCCTTTAAAGTTCAATTCACATAGTTTTTTGCATTTTGCCGCATGTTAGGTCATATATTGTGCCAATAGGTACATATATAACTATAAGATTCGATTAAACTCCACTTATATGCTTTGAAACACATTTTGGGTAAATGAAGGCCATTTCGGGGCCGATTTTGGCCTTTTAAAGTTCAATTCACTTTGTTTTTTTGCATTTAGCCGCATGTTAGGTCATATATAGTTCCAATAGGTACATATATAACAATAAGAGTCAATTAAACTCAAGTTATATGCTTTGAAACACATTTAGGGTAAATAAAGGCCATTTCGGGCCGATTTTGGCCATTAAAGATCAATTCACATAGTTTTTTGCATTTTGCCACATGTTAGGTCATATATAGTTCCAATAGGTACATATATAACTATAAGAGTCAATTAAACTCCACTTATATGCTTTGAAACACAATTTGGGTAAATGAAGACCATTTCGGGCCGATTTTGGCTTTTAAAATTCAATTCACTTAATTTTTTGCATTTAGCCGCATGTTAGGTCATATATAGTTCCAATAGGTACATATATAACTCTAAGAGTCAATTAAACTCCAGTTATATGCTTTGAAACACATTTTGGGTAAATGAAGGCCATTTCTGACCGATTTTGGCCTTTAAAGTTCAATTCACATAGTTTTTGCATTTTGCCACATGTTAGGTCATATATAGTTCCAATAGGTGCATAGATAACTATAAGGGTCGGTTAAACTCCACTTATATGCTTTGAAGCACATTTTGGGTAAATGAAGGCCATTTCGGGCGATTTTGGCCTTTAAAATTCAATTCACTTAGTTTTTGCATTTAGCCGCATGTTAGGTCATATATAGTTCCAATAGGTACATATATAACTCTAAGAGTCAATTAAACTCCGAGTTATAGGTGCTTTGAAACACATTTTGGGTAAATGAAGGCCGGTTCGGGCCGATTTTGGCCTTTAAAGTTCAATTCACATAGTTTATTGCATTTTGCCACATGTTAGGTCATATATAGTTCCAATAGGTACATATATAACTATAAGAGTCGATTAAACTCCACTTATATTCTTTGAAACACATTTTGGGGAAAATGAAGGCCATTTCCGGCCGATTTTGGCCTTTTAAAGTTCAATTCACATAGTTTTTTGCATTTTGCCACATGTTAGGTCATATATAGTTCCAATAGGTACATATATAACTATAAGGGCCGATTAAACTCCTCTTATATGCTTTGAAACACATTTTGGGTAAATGAAGGCCATTTCGGGTCGATTTTGGCCTTTAAAATTCAATTCACTTAGTTTTTTGCATTTAGCCGCATGTTAGGTCATATATAGTTCCAATAGGTACATATATAACTCTAAGAGTCAATTAAACTCCAGTTATATGCTTTGAAACACATTTTGGGTAAATGAAGGCCATTTCGGGCCGATTTTGGCCTTTAAAGTTCAACTCACATAGTTTTTTGCATTTTGCCACATGTTAGGTCATATATAGTTCCAATAGGTACATATATAACTATAAGAGTCGATTAAACTCCACTTATATGCTTTGGAACACATTTTGGGTAAATGAACGCCATTTTAGGCCGATTTTGGCCTTTAAAGTTCAATTCACTTAGTTTTTGCATTTAGCCGCATGTTAGGTCATATATAATTCCAATAGGTACATATATAACTATAAGAGTCAATTAAACTCCACTTATATGCTTTGAAACACATTTTGGGTAAATGAAGGCCATTTCGGGCCGATTTTGGCCTTTCAAGTTCAATTCACATAGTTTTTTGCATTTAGCCGCATGTTAGGTCATATATAGTTCCAATAGGTACATATATAACTATAAGAGTCAATTAAAGTTCACTCATATGCTTTGAAACCCATTTTGGGTAAATGAAGGTCGTTTCGGGCCGATTTTGGCCTTTAATTTAAACCTCAATTCACTTAGTTTTTTTTTCATTTAGGGGCATGTTAGGTCATATATAGTTCCAATAGGTACATATATAACTATAAGAGTCAATTAAACTCCACTTATATGCTTTGAAACCCATTTTGGGTAAATGAAGGCCATTTCAAGTCGATTTTGGCCTTGCGCTCATTTCACTTAGTTTCCCGCATTTAGCCACATGTTAAGGTCATATATAGTTCCAATAGGTACATATATAACTATAATAGTCAATTAAAGTTCACTCATATGCTTGGAAACCCATTTTGGGTAAATGAAGGCCATTTCGGGCCGATTTTGGCCTTTAAACCTCAATTCACTTAGTTTTTTGCATTTAGCCGCATGTTAGGTCATAAATAGTTCCAATAGGTACATATATAACTGGAAGAGTCAATTAAACTCCACTTATATGCTTTGAAACACATTTTGGGTAAATGAAGGTCTTTTCGGGATGATTTTGGCCTTCGAAGCTCATTTCACTTAGTTTCTCGTATTTAGCCACATATTAGGTCATATATAGTTCTAATAGGTACAGATATAACTATAAGAGTCAATTAACGTTCACTCATATGCTTTCAAACCCATTTTGGGTAAATGAAGGCCATGTCTTCCTTTTTACGGACCGATTTTGGCCTTTGCAGCTCACTTCACTTAGTTTCCGCATTTAGCCTCATGTTAGGTCATATAGTTTTCCAATAGGTACATATATAACTATAAGAGTCAATTAAAGTTCACTCATAAGCTTTAAAACCCATTTTGGGTAAATGAAGGCCAAGCCGGGCCGATTTTGGCCTTTGAAGCTCATTTCATTTAGTTTCCGCATTTAGCCACATGTTAGGTCATACATAGTTCCAATAGGTACATATATAACTATAAGAGTCAATTAAAGTTCACTCATATGCTTTAAAACCCATTTTGGGTAAATGAAGGCCGTTTCGGGCCCATTTTGGCCTTTGAAGCTCATTTCACTTAGTTTTTTGTATTTAGCCGCATGTTAGGTCATATATAGTTCCAATAGGTACATATATAACTATAAGAGTCAATAAAACTCCACTTATATGCTTTGAAACACATTTTGGGTTAATGAAGGCCATTTCGGGTCGATTTTGGCCTTTAAAGTTCAATTCACAAAGTTTTTTGCATTTTGCCGCATGTTAGGTCATATATAGTTCTAATAGGTACATATATAACTATAAGAGTCGATTAAACTCCACTTATATGTTTTGAAACACATTTTGGGTAAATGAAGGCCATTTCGAGTCGATTTTGGCCTTTAAAGTTCAATTCACTTAGTTTTTTGCATTTAGCCGCATGTTAGGTCATATATAGTTCCAATAGGTACATATATAACTATAAGAGTCAATTAAACTCCAGTTATACGCTTTGAAACACATTTTGGGTAAATGAAGGCCATTTCGGGCCGATTTTAGCCTTTAAAGTTCAATTCACTTAGTTTTTTGCATTTAGCCACATGTTAGGTCATATATAGTTCCAATAGGTACATATATAACTATAAGAGTCGATTAAACTCCACTTATATGCTTTGAAACACATTTTGGGTAAATGAACGCCATTTCGGGCCGATTTTGGCCTTTAAAGTTCAATTCACTTAGTTTTTGCATTTAGCCGCATGTTAGGTCATATATAGTTCCAATAGGTACATATATAACTATAAGAGTCAATTAAACTCCACTTATATGCTTTGAAACACATTTTGGGTAAATGAAGGCCATTTCGGGCCGATTTTGGCCTTTTAAGTTCAATTCACATAGTTTTTTGCATTTAGTTACATGTTAGGTCATATATAGTTCCAATAGGTACATATATAACTATAAGAGTCAATTAAAGTTCACTTATATGCTTTGAAACCAATTTTGGGTAAATGAAGGCCGTTTCGGGCCGATTTTGGCCTTTAAAGTTCAATTCACTTAGTTTTTTGCATTTAGCCGCATGTTAGGTCATATATAGTTCCAATAGGTACATATATAACCATAAGAGTCAATTAAACTCCGCTTATATGCTTTGAAACACATTTTGGGTAAATGAAGGTCATTTCGGGCCAATTATGGCCTTTAAAGTTCAATTCACATAGTTTTTTGCATTTAGCCGCATGTTAGGTCATATATAGTTCCAATAGGTACATATATAACTCTAAGAGTCAATTAAACTCCACTTATATGCTTTAAAACACATTTTGGGTAAATGAAGGCCATTTCCTGGCCGATTTTGGCCTTTAAAGTTAAATTCACATAGTTTTTTGCATTTTGCCACATGTTAGGTCATATATAGTTCCAATAGGTACATATATAACTATAAGAGTCGATTAAAATCCACTTATATGCTTTGGAAACACATTTTTGGGGAAAATCGAAGGTCATTTCGGGCCGATTTTGGCCTTTAAAGTTCAATTCACATAGTTTTTTGCATTTTCCTTACATGTTAGGTCATATATAGTTCCAATAGGTACATATATAACTATAAGGGTCGATTAAACTCCACTTATATGCTTTGAAACACATTTTGGGTAAACGAAGGTCATTTCGGGTCGATTTTGGCCTTTAAAGTTCAATTCACATAGTTTTTTGCATTTAGCCGCATGTTAGGTCATATATAGTTCCAATAGGTACATATATAACTATAAGAGTCGATTAAACTCCACTTATATGCTTTGGAACACATTTTGGGTAAATGATCGCCATTTCGGCCGATTTTGGCCTTTAAAGTTCAATTCACTTAGTTTTTTGCATTTAGCCGCATGTTAGGTCATATATAGTTCCAATAGGTACATATATAACTATAAGAGTCAATTAAACTCCACTTATATGCTTTGGAACACATTTTGGGTAAATGAAGGCCATTTCTGGCCGATTTTGGCCTTTTAAGTTCAATTCACATAGTTTTTTGCATTTAGCCGCATGTTAGGTCATATATAGTTCCAATAGGTACATATATAACTATAAGAGTCAATTAAACTTCACTTATATGCTTTGAAACCCATTTTGGGTAAATGAAGGCCATTTGGGTCGATTTTGGCCATTTAAAGCTCAATTCACACAGTTTTTTGCATTTAGCCACATGTTAGGTCATATATAGTTCCAATAGGTACATATATAACTATAAGAGTCAATTAAAGCTTTCACTTATATGCTTTGAACCCATTTTGGGTAAATGAAGGCCATTTCGGGCTCGATTTTGGCCTTTATAGTTCATTTCACTTAGTTTCCTCTCATTTAGCCGCATGTTAGGTCATACATGGTTCAATAGGTACATATATAACTATAAGAGTCAATTAAAGTTCACTTCTATGCTTTCAAACCCATTTTGGGTAAATGAATGCCGTTTCGGGCCCATTTTGGCCTTTTTAAAGCTCAATTCACTTAGTTTTTTGCATTTAGTCGCATGTTAGGTCATATATAGTTCCAATAGGTACATATATAACTATAAGAGTCAATTAAACTTCACTTATATGCTTTGAAACCCATTTTGGGTAAATGAAGGCCATTTCTGGCCGATTTTGGCCTTTTAAAGCTCAATTCCACTTAGTTTTTTGCATTTAGCCGCATGTTAGGTCATATATAGTTCCAATAGGTACATATATAACATAAGAGTCAATTAAACTCCACTTATATGCTTTGAAACCCATTTTGGGTAAATGAAGGCCATTTCGGTCGATTTGGCCTTTACAGCTCAATTCACTTAGTTTCCCGCATTTAGCCACATGTTAGGTCATATATAGTTCCAATAGGTACATATATAACTATAAGAGTCAATTAAAGTTCACTCATATGTTTTGAAACCCATTTGGGTAAATGAAGGTGCATTTCGGGCGATTTTGGCCTTTGAAGCTCATTTCACTTAGTTTTTTGCATTTAGCCACATGTTAGGTCATATATAGCTCCAATAGGTACATATATAACTTGATAAGAGTCACCTAAGCTCGCACCTATATGCTTCAACACCCATTTTGGGCAAATCGAAGGCCGTTTCCTGCCCATTTTGGCCTTTCAAGCTCACTTCACGTTGTTTCTCCGTATTTACCCGCATCTTACGTCATATATAGTTCCAATAGGTACATATATAACTATAAGGGTCAATTAAACTCCACTTATATGCTTTCAAACACATTTTGGGTTAACGAAGGCCATTTCTGGCCGATTTTTGGCCTCTTTAAAGTTCAATTCACTAAGTTTTTTGCATTTTTCAGCCGCATTTTAGGTCATATATAGTTCCATTAGGGTGACATATACAACTATAAGAGTCGATTAAACTCCACTTATATGCTTTGAAACACATTTTGGGTAAATGAAGGCTCATGTCGGTCGATTTTTTGGCCTTTGCAAAGTTCAATTCACTTAGTTTTTTGCATTTAGCCGCATGTTAGGTATCATATATAGTTCCAATAGGTACATATATAACTATAAAGAGTCAACTAAACTCCACTTATACGCTTTAAAACACATTACGGGTAAACGAAGGCCATTTCTAGCCGACTTTGGCCTTTAAAGTTCAATTCACTTAGTTTTTTGCATTTAGCCGCATGTTAGGTCATATATAGTTCCAATAGGTACATATATAACTACAAGAGTCGACTAAACTCCATTTATATGCTTTCAAAACACATTTTGGGTCAAGAAGGCCATTTCGGCCTATTTTGGCCTTTAAAGTTCAATTCACTTAGTTTTTGCATTTCTAGCCGCATGTTAGGTCATACAGTAGTTCCAATAGGTACATATATAACTATAGGAGTCAATTAAACTCCACTTATATGCTTTCCAACACATTTTGGGTAAACGAAGGGCCATTTCCCAGCCTATTTTGGCCTTTTAAGTTCAATTCACTTAGTTTTTTGCATTTAGCCGCATCTTAGGTCATATATTGTTCCAATAGGTACATATATAACTATAAGAGTCAATTAAACTCCACTCATATGCTTTCTAAACACATTTTTGGGTCAACGAAGGCCAATCCTAGCCCATTTTCGCCTTTCTTAAAGTTCAATTCACTTAGTTTTTTTCATTTAGCCGCATGTTAGGTCATATATGGCTCCAATAGGTACATATATAACTATAAGAGTCACCTAAACTCCACTTATATGCGTTAAAACACATTTTGGGTAAACGAATGTCATTTCGGGCCGATTTCTTGGCCCTTAAAGTTCAATTCACTTAGTTTTTTGCATTTTTGCCGCATGTTACGTCGTATATAGTTCCAATAGGTACATATATAACTATAAGAGAGTCGATTAAACTCCACTTATATGCTTTGAAACACATTTTGGGTAAATGAAGGCCATTTCGGTCCGATTTTGGCCTTTAAAGTTCACAATTCACATAGTTTTTGTGCATTTTACCACATGTTAGGTCACAGATAGTTCCAATAGGACACATATAACAATAAGGGTCAATTAAACTCCACTTATATGCTTTGAAGCACATTTTGGGTAAACGAAGGCCATTTCTGCCTATTTTGGCCTTTAAAGTTCAATTCACTTAGTTTTTTTCATTTAGTCCGCATGTTAGGTCATATATAGTTCCAATAGGTACATATATAACTCTAAGAGTCAATTAAACTCCACCCCTATATGCTTTTGAAACACATTTTGGGGTAATGAAGGCCATTTTTGTGCCGATTTTGGCCTTTAAAGTTCCAATTCACGTAGTTTTTTGCATTTCGTCAGCATGTTAGGTCATATATAGTTCCAATAGGTACATATATAACTATAAAGAGCCGATTAAACCCCACTTATATGCTTTGAAAATGACATTTGGGGTAAATGAAGGCCGCTTCGGGCCCATTTTGGCCTTTAAAGTTCAATTCACATAGTTTTTTGCATTTTGCCGCATGTTAGGTCATATATAGTTCCAATAGCTACATATATAACTATAAGTATCGATTAAACTCCACTTATATGCTTTCAAACACATTTTGGGTAAATGAAGGCCATTTCGAACAAATTTTAATAATTCTTTAAAATTCAATTCACATAGTTTTTGCATTTAGCCGCATGTTAGGTCATATATAGTTCCAATAGGTACATATATAAAGATCGCAGTCAATTAAAATCCCGCTATATGCTTTGAAACACATTTGGGTAAATAGGCATACATATTTCTGGCCAATTTTCACCTTTAAAGCTCAGACTCACATAGTTTTTTGTATTTTTGCCACATGTTAGGTCATATATAGTTCCAATAGGTACATATATAACTATAAGAGTCGATTGGGAAACTCCACTTATATGCTTTGGGAACACATTTTCGGTAAATGATCGCCATTTCTTTTCAAAGTGACATCTTTAAAGTTCAATTCACTTAGTTTTTGCATTTAGCCGCATGTTAGGTCATATATAATTCCAATAGGTACATATATAACTATAAGAGTCAATTAAACTCCACTTATATGCTTTAAAACACATTTTGGGTAAAACAAGGCCATTTCTAGCCGATTTTGGCCTTTTAAGTTCAATTCACATAGTTTTTTGCATTTAGCCGTGAGACATGTTGTGTCAAGATATAGTTCCAATAGGTACATATATAACTATAAGAGTCAATTAAAGTTCACACATATGCTTTAAAACCCATTTTCGGGGTAAATGAAGGCCTGTTCATGCAAATGCATTTCGCCTTTAAAAATTTTTTAAACCTCAATTCACTTAATTTTTTTCATTTAGGGGCATGTTAGGTCATATATAGTTCCAATAGGTACATATATAACTATATGTGTCAATTAAACTCCACTTATATGCTTTGAAACCCATTTTGGGTAAATGAAGGCCATTTCGGCCGATTTTGGCCTTCGAAGCTCATTTCACTTAAGTCCGTGAATTTAGCCACACATGTTAGGTCATACATAGTTCCAATAGGCACATATATAACTATAAGAGTCAATTAAAGTTCACTTATATGCTTTAAAACTCTTATTTTGGATAAATGAAATCCGCTTTCTTCGGGCCCATTTTCGCCTTCTCGGCTCATTTCACTTAGTTTTCCCGCATTTAGCCGCATGTTAGATCATATATAGTTCCAATAGGTACATATATAACTATAAGAGTCCATTAAAGTTCACTTTCATGCTTTGAAACTCATTTCGGGTAAACGAAAACTATCGTCACGCCGATTTCGCCTTTTAATTAAAACCTCAATTCACTTAGTTTTTTGCATTTAGGGGCATTTTACAGGTCATATATAGTCTCCAATAGTGTACATATATAACTATAAAGAATGAATTGAAACTTCACTATATAAGGTTTTAAACCCATCCTGGGTAAATGTGAAGGCCATTTTCGGGTCAACTTTGGCCTTCGAAGCTCATTTCACTTAGTTTCCCCGCATTTAGCCACATGTTAGGTCAAAAATAGTTCAAATAGGTACATATATAACTATAAGAGTCAATTAAAGTTCACTCATATGCTTTGAAACCCATTTTGGGTAAATGAAGGTCGTTTCTCTGCCGATTTTGGCCTCTCGAAGCTCATTTCTCTCACTTAGTTTCCCGGCATTTAGCCACATGTTAGGTCATATATAGTTCCAATAGGTACATATATAACTATAAGAGTCAATTAAAGTTCACTCATAAGCTTTGAAACTCCATTTTGGGTAGGTGACGGTTGGTTGGGGTGGTCTGCCCTTTAAAGGGGGGGGGGGGGGGGGGGGGGGGGGGGGGGGGGGGGGGGGGGGGGGGGGGGGGGGGGGGGGGGGGGGGGGGGGGGGGGGGGGGGGGGGGGGGGGGGGGGGGGGGGGGGGGGGGGGGGGGGGGGGGGGGGGGGGGGGGGGGGGGGGGGGGGGGGGGGGGGGGGGGGGGGGGGGGGGGGGGGGGGGGGGGGGGGGGGGGGGGGGGGGGGGGGGGGGGGGGGGGGGGGGGGGGGGGGGGGGGGGGGGGGGGGGGGGGGGGGGGGGGGGGGGGGGGGGGGGGGGGGGGGAAAAAAAAAAAAAGGGTCGAATTTGGCTTTTCAAGCTCATTTCATTTAGTTTCTTTCATTTAGCGTCATGTTAGGTCATACATAGTTCCAATAGGTACATATATAACTATAAGAGTCAATTAAAGTTCACTCATATGCTTTAACACCCATTTTGGGAAAATAGGGGCCGTTTCTAGCCCTATTTTACCTCTCTCGAAGCTCATTTCCACTTAGTTTTCCGTATTTAGCCGCATGTTAGGTCATATATAGCTCCAATAGGTACATATATAACTATCAAGAGACAAACAAACTCCACTTATATTCTTTGAAACACATTTTGGGTTACAAGAAGGTCATTTCCTGCCCATTTTGGCCTTTAAAGTTCAATTCACAAAGCTTTTTGCATTTCGCCGCATGTTAGGTCAGATATAGTTCCAATAGGTACATATACAACTATAAGAGTCGATTAAACTCCACTTATATGTTTTGGAAACACATTTTTGGGTGAATGAAGGCCATTTCGGGGCCGATTTTGGCCTTTAAAGTTCAATTCACTTAGTTTTTTGCATTTAGCCGCACGTTAGGTCATATATAGTTCCAATAGGTACATATATAACTATAGCAGTCAATTAAACTCCAGCTTATACGCTTTGAAACACACTTTGGGTAAATGAAGGCCATTTCCTGCCGATTTTAGCCTTTAAAATTCAATCTACTTAGTTTTTTGCATTTATCCACATGTGCCAGGTCATATATAGTTCCAATAGGTACATATATAACTATGTTAGAGTCGATTAAACTCCATTTATATGCTTGTGTTTTTCATTTTCTGTGAATGAATCACATATTTCTAACTAATTTTAACCTTTAAAGTTCAATTCACTTAGTTTTTTGCATTTAGCCGCATGTTAGGTCATATATAGTTCCAATAGGTACATATATAACTATAAGAGTCAATTAAACTCCACTTATATAAGCATTTCAAAACATTAATTGAGTAAATGAAGGCCATTTCGGGCCGATTTTGGCCTTTTAAGTTCAATTCACATAGTTTTTGTATTTAGGCGCATGTTAGGTCATATATAGTTCCAATAGGTACATATATAACTATAAGAATGAATTAAAGTTCACTCATATGCTTTCAAACTGACTTTGGGTAAATGATGGCCAAGCCGTGCATATTTTAGCCTTTAAAAACCAATTCACTTAGTTTTTTGCATTTAGCCGCATGGTGGGTCATATATATAGTTCCAATAGGTACATATATAACAATAAAACACACTGAAACGCGTGGGATATGCTTCAAAACACACATTTTGCACAACGAAGGCCATTTCTAGCCGATTTTGGCCTTTAAAGTTCAATTCAGGTAGTTTTTTGCATTTTGCCACACATGTTAGGTCATATATAGTTCCAATAGGTACATATATAACTATAAGAGTCGATTAAACTCCACTTATATGTTTCTAAATTAATACTTTTATGAAAAATGAAGGCCATTACTAGGCCGATTTTGGCCTTTGAAAGTTCAATTCACATAGTTTTTTGCATTTTGTTGCCATGTTAGGTCATATATAGTTCTAATAGTACAAAAATAACTATAAGGGTCGATTAAACTCCACTCTATATGCTTTGAAGCACATTTTGGGTAAAAGACGGTCATTTCTTGCCGATTTTGGCCTTTAAAATTAAATTCACTTATTTTTTTGCATTTAGCCGCATGTTAGGTCATATATAGTTCCAATAGGTACATATATAACTCTAAGAGTCAATTAAACTCCAGCTATATGCTTTCAAACACATTTTGGGTAAATGAAGGCCATTTCAGGCCGATTTTGGCCTTTTAAAGTTCA
This sequence comes from Beta corolliflora, assembly GCA_947648045.1. Taxonomy (NCBI): domain Eukaryota; kingdom Viridiplantae; phylum Streptophyta; class Magnoliopsida; order Caryophyllales; family Amaranthaceae; genus Beta; species Beta corolliflora. Next base: position 113,913 of record CANSZD010001986.1, read on the forward strand.
ATTCACATAGTTTTTGCATTTTCCCACATTTATAGGGTCTGATATAGTTCCAATAGGTACATATATAACTATAAGAGTCGTAGATTAAAATCCACTTATATGTTTTTAGAAACACAAATTTGGGAAAATGAAGGCCATTTCCCTAGCCGAATTTGGCCTCTAAAGTTCAATTCACATAGTTTTTCCATTTTACCACTTGCTTCTGGGTCATATATAGTTCCAATAGGAAGACATATAATTATAAGGGTCGATTAAACCTTACCTCATATATGCTTTGAAACACATTTTGAGTAAACGAAGGCCATTTCTGGCCGATTTTGGCCTTTAAAATTCAATTCACTTGGGCTTTTTGCATTTACCCGCATGTTAGGTCATATATAGTTCCAATAGGTACATATATAACTCTAAGAGTTAATTAAACTCTAGTTATATGCTTTGAAACACATTTTGGGTAAATGAAGGTCATTTCTTTCCTAGTCACTTGGCCTTTAAAGTTCAATTCACATAGTTTTTTGCATTTTGCCACATGTTAGGTCATCATATATAGTTCCAATAGGTATTATTATATAACTATAAGTAGCCGATTAAACTCCACTTATATGCTTTGGAACACATTTTGGGTAAACGATCGCCAATTCCTATCGATTTTGGCCTTTGAAGTTCAATTCACTTAGTTTTTTGCATTTAGCCGCATGTTAGGTCAATATATAATTTCAATAGGTACATATATAACTATATGAAGAGTCAATTAAACTCCACTTATATGCTTTCAAACACATTTAACAAAAATGAAGGCCATTTCGGGCCGATTTTGGCCTTTTAAGTTCAATTCACATCGTTTTTTGTATTTAGCCGTATGTTAGGTCATATATACTTCCAATAGGTACATATATAACTATAAGATTCAACTAAAGTTCACTCATATGCTTTAAAACCCATTTCGGGGTAAATGAAGGCCGCTTCCTGGCCAATTTCGCCTTTAATTTAACCTCAATTCACTTAGTTTTTTTCATTTAGGGGCATATTAGGTCATATATAGTTCCAATAGGTACATATATAACTAAGTAAGAGTCAATTAAACTCCAATTTATATGCTTTGAAACCCATTTTGGGTAAATTAAGGCCACTTCGGGCCGATTTTGGTCCCTGAAGCTCATTTCACTTAGTTTCCCGCATTTAGCCACATGTTAGGTCATACATAGTTCCAATAGGTACATATATAACTATAAAGAGTCAATTAAAGTTCACTCATATGCTTTAAAACCCATTTGCAATGAACTGCTTCTAGCCCATTTTGGCCTTCAAGCTCATTTCACTTAGTTTCCGTATTTAGCCGCATGTTAGATCATATAGTTCCAATAGGTACATATATAACTATAAGAGTCAATTAAAGTTCACTCATATGCTTTCAAACCCATTTTCGGGTAAATGAATGTCGTTTCTAGCCGATTTCTGGGCCTTTAATTTAAACCTCAATTCACTTAGTTTTTTGCATTTAGGGGCTTCATAGGGTCATATATAGTTCCAATAGGTACATATATAACTATAAGAGTCAATTAAACTCCACTTATATGCTTTGAAACCCATTTTGGGTAAATAAGGGCCATTTCTTGCCGATTTTTGCCTCTCGAAGCCCATTTCACTTAGTTTCCTCGTATTTACCACACACGTTAGGTCATATATAGTTCCAATAGGTACATATATATAACTATAAGAGTCAATTAAAGTTCACTCATATGCTTTGAAACCCATTTTGGGTAAATGAATGCATTTTCAGGCCGATTTTGGCCTTCGAAGCTCATTTCACTTAGTTTCCCGCATTTAGCCACATGTTAGGTCATATATAGTTCCAATAGATACATATATAACTATAAGAGTCAATTAAAGTTCACTCATAAGCTTGAAACCTATTTTTATAGTAAATGAAGGTCAAGCTTGCCGATTTTGGCTCAAGCCATTTCATTTAGTTTCCCGCATTTAGCCACACACGTTAGTCATACATAGTTCCAATAGGTACATATATAACTATAAGAGTCAATTAAAGTTCACTCATATGCTTTAACACCCATTTTGGGGAAAATGAAGGCCGTTTCGGGCCCATTTTGCCTTCGAAGCTCATTTCTTCACTTAGCTTCCGTATTTAGTCAGCATGTTATCATATATAGTTCCAATAGGTACATATATAAACTATAAAGAGTCAATAAAAACTCCACTTATATGCTTTGAAACACATTTTTGGGTTAACGAAGGCCATTTCGGGTCGATTTTGGCCTTTAAAGTTCAATTCAAAAAGTTTTTTGCATTTTCGCGCATGTTAGGTCATATATAGTTCCAATAGGTACATATACAACTATAAGAGTCGATTAAACTCCACTTATATGTTTTGAAACACATTTGGGCCAATGAAGGCCATTTTTTTCAAATGATTTGGCCTTTAAAGCTCAATTCACTTAGTTTTTTGCATTTAGCCGCATGTTAGGTCAAATATAGTTCCAATAGGTACATATATAACTATAAGAGTCAATTAAACTCCGCATATATACTAAAAAACACATTTTGGGTAAAATGAAGGCTATTTCGGGGGCCGATTTTAGCCTTAAAGTTCAATTCACTTAGTTTTTTGCATTTAGCCACATGTTAGGTCATATATAGTTCCAATAGGTACATATATAACTATAAGAGTCGATTAAACTCCATTTATATGCTTTCAAACACATTTTGGGTAAATGAACGCCATTTCGGGCCGATTTTTATCTTTAAAGTTCAATTTATTCAGAGTTTTTGTATTTAGCCGCATGTTAGGTCATATATAGTTCCATTAGGTACATATATAATCATAAGAGTCAATTAAACTCCACTTATATGCTTTGAAACACATTAATGGTAAACGGTTGCTTATTTGCAGCCGATTTTGGCCTTTTAAGTTCAATTCACATAGTTTTTTGTATTTAGCCGCATGTTAGGTCATATATAGTTCCAATAGGTACATATATAACTATAAGAGTCAATTAAAGTTCACCTACATGCTTTCAAAACCACTCGGGGTAAACGAAGGCCGTTTCTACACCGATTTTAGCCTTTTGCAGTTCAATTCACTTGCCTTTTGCATTTAGCCGCATGTTAGGTCATATATAGTTCCAATAGGTACATATATAACAATAAGAGTCAATTAAACTCCAGCTATATGCTTTGAAACACATTTTGGGTAAATGAAGGTCATTTCGCTTCCATTTTGGCCTTTAAAGTTCAATTAACATACTTTTTTATATTTGGCCACATGTTAGGTCATATATAGTTCCAATAGGTGCATATATAACTATAAGAGTCGAGCAAACTCCACTTATATGCTTCAAAACACACTTTGAGAAAATGAAGGCCATTTCGCCGATTTGGCCTTTAAAGTTCAATTCACATAGTTTTTGCATTTTGCCACATGTTAGGTCATATATAGTTCCAATAGGTACATATATAACTATAAGGGTCAGATTAAACTCCACTTATATGCTTTGAAGCACATTTTGGGTGAATGAAGGCCATTTCTGACGATTTCGTCTCTTTAAAATTAAATTCACTTAGTTTTTTGCATTTAGCCGCATGTTAGATCATATATAGTTCCAATAGGTACATATATAACTCTAAGAGTCAATTAAACTCCGCTTATATGCTTTGAAACACACTTTGGGTAAATGAATAGCCATTTCGAGTCGATTTATGGCCTTTAAAGTTCAATTCACATACCCTTTTGCATTTTCCCACATGTTAGGTCAGATATAGTTCCAATAGGTACATATATAACTATAAGAGTCGATTAAAATCCACTTATATGCTTTGAAACAATTCTTGGGAAAATGAAGGCCATTTCTCAAATATTTGGCCTTTTAAAGTTCAATTCATATAGTTTTTTCCCATTTTACCACATGTCACTTGGTCATATATAGTTCCAATAGGTACATATATATAACTATATGCGCCGATTAAACTCCACTTATATGCTTTGAAACACACTTTGGGTAAATGAAGGCCATTTCTGGGCCGATTTTGGCCTTTAAAATTCAATTCACTTAGTTTTTTGCATTTAGCCATATGTTAGGTCAGATATAGTTCCAATAGGTACATTTATAACCTCTAAGAGTTAATTAAACTCCGCTTATATGCTTTGAAACACATTTTGGGTAAATGAAGGTCATTTCCCGGCCGATTTTGGCCTTTAAAGTTCAATTCACATAGTTTTTTGCATTTTGCCACATGTTAGGTCATATATAGTTCCAATAGGGTACATATATAAATCATGCGAGTCGATTAAACTCCACTTATATGCTTTGGAACACATTTTGGGTAAATGATCGCCATTTCTAGCCGATTTTGGTCATTTTTAAAGTTCAATTCACTTAGTTATTTTTGCATTTAGGCCGCATTTAAGAATATATATAATTCCAATAGGTACATATATAACTATAAGAGTCAATTAAACCCTAATTTTATGTTTTGAAACACATTTTGGGTAAATGAAGGCCATTTCTGGCCGATTTTGGCCTTTAAGTTCAATTCACATAGTTTTTTGCATTTAGCCGCATGGGGGGTCATATATAGTTCCAATAGGTACATATATAACTATAAGAGTCAATTACAAAGTTCACTCATATGCTTTTAAACCCATTTTGGGTAAATGAAGGCCAGAGCTGGCCGATTTGTAGCCTTTAATTTTTTAAAAAAAAAAATTTAAAAACCTCAATTCACTTAGTTTTTTTCATTTGTGGGCATATTAGGTCATATATAGTTCCAGATTGTACATATATAACTATAAGAGTCAATTAAACTCCACTTATATGCTTGAAACTCATTTTAAGTAAATGAAGGCTATTTCATGCCGATTTTGGCCTTCGAAGCTCATTTCACTTAGTTTCCCGCATTTAGCCACATGTTAGGTCATCATACATAGTTCCAATAGGTACATATATAACTATAAGAGTCACTCAAAGTTCACTCATATATGCTTTGATTCTCATTTTCGGGGTAAATGAAATCCTGTTCGGGCCGATTTTCGCCTTCAAGCTCATTTCACTTAGTTTCCCGCATTTAGTCGCATGTTAGATCATATATAGTTCCAATAGGTACATATATAACTATAAGAGTCAATTAAAGTTCACTCATATGCTTTCAAACCCATTTCGGGGTAAACGAATGTCGCTTCTGGGCCGATTTTGTCCTTAATTGAAACCCTAATTCACTTAGTTTTTTGCATTTAGGGGCTTGTTAGGTCATATATAGTTCCAATAGGTACATATATAACTATAAGAGTCAATTAAACTCCACTTATATGCTTTGAAACCCATTTTGTGCAAACGGGCTGGCCATTTCGTGCCGATTTTGGCCTTCGAAGCTCATTTCACTTAGTTTCCCGGCATTTAGCCACATGTTAGGTCATATATAGTTCCAATAGGTACATATATAAACCATAAGAGTCAATTAAAGTTCACTCATATGCTTTGAAACCCATTTTGGGTAAATGAAGTTGTCGTTTTCGGCCGATTTTGGCCTTCCGGGCCTATTTCACTTAGTTTCCGCATTTAGCCACATGTTAGGTCATATATAGTTCCAATAGGTACATATATAACTATAAGAGTCACTCAAAGTTCACTCAGAGGCTTTGAAACCTACTTTGGGTAAATGAAGGTCAAGCTTCTGGCCGATTTTGGCCTTTTAAGCTCCATTGCTCATTTAGTTTCCGCATTTAGCCACATGTTAGGTCATACATAGTTCCAATAGGTACATATATAACTATAAGAGTCAATTAAAGTTCACTCATATGCTTTAACACCCATTTTGGGAAAATGAAGGTCAGCTGTGCCCATTTTGGCCTTCAAGTCTATTTCACTTAGTTTCCGTATTTAGTCGCATGTTAGGTCATATATAGTTCCAATAGGTACATATATAACTATAAGAGTCAAGTAAACTCCACTTATATGCTTTGAAACACATTTTCGGTTAATGAAGGCCATTTCGGGTCGATTTTGGCCTTTAAAGTTCAATTCACAAAGTTTTTGCATTTTGGTCATACATAAGTTAGGTCATATATAGTTCCAATAGGTACATATACAACTATAAGAGTCGTTAAAACTCCACTTATATGTTTTGAAACACATTTTTGGTAAATGAAGGCCATTTCGGGCCGATTTGGCCTTTAAAGTTCAATTCACTTAGTTTTTGCATTTAGCCGCATGTTAGGTCATATATAGTTCCAATAGGTACATATATAACTATAAGAGCCTAACAAACTCCAGCTATACGCTTTGGAAACACATTTTGGGTAAATGAAGGCCATTTCGGGCCGATTTTAGCCTTTAAAGTTCAATTCACTTAGTTTTTTGCATTTAGCCACATGTTAGGTCATCATATAGTTCCAATGAGGAAATATATATAACTATTATAAGAGTCGATTAAACTCCATTTATATGCTTTGAAACACATTTTTGGGTAAATGGAAGCTATTTCGGGGGCCGATTTTGGCCTTTAAAGTCTAATTCACTTAGTTTCTTGCATTTAGCCGCATGTTAGGTCATATATAGTTCCAATAGGTACATATATATATAACTATAAGAAATAATTAAACTCCACTTATATGCTTTGAAACACATTTTAAGTAAATGAAGGCCATTTCGGGCCGATTTTGGCCTTTTAAGTCTAATTCACATAGTTTTTGTATTTAGTCGCATGTTAGGTCATATATAGTTCCAATAGGTACATATATAACTATAAGAGTCAATTAAAGTTCACTCATATGCTTTCAAAACCAATTTTGGGTAAATGAAGGCCAAGCTTTCGGGCCGATTTTAGCCTTTTAAAGTTCAATTCACTTAGTTTTTGCATTTAGCCGCATGTTAGGTCATATATAGTTCCAATAGTGCTACATATATAAAATAAGAGTCAATTAAACTCCGCTTATATGCTTCTAAACACATTGGCAACGAAGGTCATTTCTAGCCGATTTTGGCCTTTAAAGTTCAATTCACATAGTTTTTTGCATTTTTGCCACATGTTAGGTCATATATAGTTCCAATAGGTACATATATAACTATAAGTATTTTATTTAAACTCACTTATATGCTTTGAAACACATTTTGAGAAAATGAAGGCCATTTCTGGGCCGATTTTGGCCTTTAAAGTCTAATTCACATAGTTTTTTGCATTTTGCCACATGTTAGGTCATATATAGTTCCAATATGCTGATATGACAACTATAAGGGTCGATTAAACTCCACTTATATGCTTTGAAGCACATTTTGTAAATGAAGGCCATTTCAAGCCGATTTTGGCCTTTAAAATTAAATTCACTTAGTTTTTTGCATTTAGCCGCATGTTAGGTCATATATAGTTCCAATAGGTACATATATAACTCTAAGAGTCAATTAAACTCAGCTTATATGCTTTGAAACACATTTTGGGTAAATGAAGGCCATTTCAGTCGATTTTGGCCTTTAAAGAAATTCACATAGTTTTTTGCATTTTCCCACATGTTAGGTCGGATATAGTTCCAATAGGTACATATATAACTATATAAGAGTCGATTAAAAATCCACTTATATGCTTTTGAAACACATTTGGGAAAATGAAGGCCATTTCCTGGGCCGATTTGGCCTTTAAAGTTCAATTCACATAGTTTTTTCCATTTTACCACATGTTTGGTCATATATAGTTCCAATAGGTACATATATAACTATATGGTCGATTAAACTCCACTTATATGCTTTGAAACACATTTTGGGGTAAATGAAGGTCATTTCATTCCATTTTGGCCTTTAAAATTCAATTCACTTAGTTTTTTGCATTTAGCCGCATGTTAGGTCATATATAGTTCCAATAGGTACATATATAACTCTAAGAGTTAATTAAACTCCGCTATATGCTTGAAACACATTTTGGGTAAATGAAGGTCATTTCTGGCCGATTTTCGCCTTTAAAGTTCAATTCACATAGTTTTTTGCATTTTGCCACATGTTAGAATAGATATAGTCCTCCAATAGGTACATATATAACTATAAAGAGCCGATTTAAACCCCACTTATATGCTTTGGAACACATTTTGGGTAAATGATCGCCATTTCTGGCCGATTTTGGCCTTTAAAGTTCAATTCACTTAGTTTTTGCATTTAGCCGCATGTTAGGTCATATATAATTCCAATAGGTACATATATAAATATAAAGAGTCAATTAAACTCCACTTATATGCTTTGAAACACATTTTGGGTCAATGAAGGCCATTTCTGGTCGATTTTGGCCTTTTAAGTTCAATTGCCTTAGTTTTTGCATTTAGCCGCATGTTAGGTCTTATATAGTTCCAATAGGTACATATATAACTATAAGAGTCAATTAAAGTCCACTCATATGCTTTCAAACTCATTTGGGGCAAATGAAGGCCATTGCGGCCGTTTGGCCTTAATTAAACCTCAATTCACTTATTTTTTCATTTGGCCGCATGTTAGGTCATATATAGTTCCAATAGGTACATATATAACTATAAGAGTCAATTAAACTTCACTCATATGCTTTTAAACCCATTTTCAGTAAACGAAGGCCTTGCCCGGCCGATTTTCGCCTTTCATTTAAACTCAATTCACTTCGTTTCTTGCATTTAGCCGCATGTTAGGTCATACATAGTTCCAATAGGTACATATATAACTATAAGAGTCCACCAAACTCCACCTCTATGCTTTAAAACCCATTTTGGGTAAATGGAAAGCCATTTCTGCCCATTTTGGCCTCGAAGCTCATTTCACTTAGTTTTTCGCATTTAGCCACATGTTAGGTCTTCTATAGGTCCAATGGGTACATATATAACTATAAGAATCAATTAAAGTTCACTCATATGCTTTGGAATCCCATTTGGGGTAAATGAAGGCCGCTTCTGGCCGATTTCGCCTTCTTTTAACCTCATTTCACTTAGTTTTTGCATTTAGGGGCATGTTTGGTCGTATATAGTTCCAATAAGTTCATATATAACTTTAAGAGTCAATTAAACTTCATTTATATGCTTTGAAACCCATTTTGGGTAAATGAAGGCAATATTCGCACCATTTTGGCCTTCCAAGCTCATTTCCACTTAGTTTCCCACATTTAGCCACATGTTTGGTCATATATAGTTCCAATAGGTACATATATACCTATAAGAGTCAATTAAAGTTCACTCATATGCTTTGAAACCCATTTTGGGTAAATGAAGGTCAAGCTTCGGGCCTCATTTTGGCCTTCCAAGCTCATTTCACTTAGTTTCCCCCGCATTTAGCCACATGTTAGGTCATATATAGTCCAATAGGTACATATATAACTATAAGAGTCAATTAAACTCCACTCATATGCTTTGAAACCCATTTTGGGTTAATGATGGCCACTTCGGGCCGATTTTGGCCTTCAAGCTCATTTCACTTAGTTTTTTGCATTTTGCCGCATGTTAGGTCATACATTGCTCCAATAGGTACATATATAACTATAAGAGTCAATCAAAGTTCATTCATCATGCTTTGACACCCTTTTTGGGTAAATGAAGGCCGTTTCGGGCCCATTTTGGCCCTTCAAGCTCATTTCCTCACTTTTTTTCCCGCATTTAGCCGCATGTTAGGTCATATATAGTTCCAATAGGTACATATTTAACTATAAGAGTCAATTAAACTCCACTTATATGCTTTGAAACACATTTTTTGTTAATGAAGGCCATTTCGGGCCGATTTTGGCCTTTAAAGTTCAATTCACAAAGTTTTTTGCATTTTGCCGCACGTTAGGTCATATATAGTTCCCAATAGGTACATATATAACTATAAGAGTCGATCAAACCCCACTTATATGCTTTGAAACACATTTTGGGGTAAACGAAGGCCATTTCAGGCCGATTTTGGCCTTTTAAAGTTCAATTCACCTTAGGTTTTTGCATTTAGCCGCATGTTAGGTCATATATAGTTCCAATAGGTACATATATAACTATAAGAGTCAATCAACTCCACTTATATGCTTTGAAAGTCATTTTGGGTAAATGAAGGCCATTTCGGGCCGATCTTGGCCTTTAAAGTTCAATTCACATAGTTTTTTGCATTTTGCCACATGTTAGGTCATATATAGTTCCAATAGGTACATATATAACTATAAGAGTCGTTTAAAGTTCACTCATATGCTTTCAAAACCACTTTTCAGTCAATGAAGGCCATTTCGGGCCGATTTCGCCTTTTTTAAACCTTAATTCACTTCGCTTTTTGCATTTAGGCGCATGTTAGGTCTTATATAGTTCCAATAGGTACATATATAACTATAAGAGTCACTCAAACTCCACTTATATGCTTTGAAACCCATTTTTGGGTAAATAAGCGCCATTGTCGGTCCGATTTTGGCCTTTGAAGCTCATTTCACATTGTTTTTTGCATTTAGCCGCATGTTAGGTCATCATATAGTGTCCAATAGGTACATATATAACTATAAGAGTCAATTAAACTCCACTCATATGCTTCTCAATCCCATTTTGGGTAAACGAAGTCCATTTCGGGTCGATTTTGGCCTTCGAAGCTCATTTCACTTGGGTCCCGCATTTAACCACATGTTAGGTCTTCTATTGTTCCAATAGGTGCATTTATAACTTTAAGATTCAATTAAAGTTCACTCATATGCTTTGGAACCCATTTTGGGTAAATGAAGGCCAAGTCGTGCCGATTTGGCCCGCGAATCTCATTTTCCTCTCACTTTCTTCCCGATTTATCCACATGTTAAGTCCCATATAGTTCCAATAGGTACATATATCACTATAAGAGTCAATTAAAGTTCACTCATATGCTTTGAAACCCATTTTGGGTAAATGCAGGCCAGGCTTCATACCCATTTTGGCCTTCTCAAGTTCATTTCACTTAGTTTTTTGCATTTAGCCGACATGTCAGGTCAAGCATATAGTTCCAATAGGTACATATATAACTATAAAGAGTCAATTAAACTCCACTTATATGCTTTCGAAACACATTTTGGGCCAAGAAGGCCATTTCGGGCCGATTTTAGCCTTTAAAGTCCAATCCACATACAGTTTTTTGCATTTTCGCCGCATGTTAGGTCATATATTGTCTCCAAAAGTGTACATATGAGAACTCACATGAGCCGATTAAACCTCCGCTTATATGCTTTGAAACACCTTTTGGGTAAATGAAGGCCATCTCCCGGCCGATTTTGGCCTTTAAAGTTTAATTCACTTAGTTTTTTGCATTTAGCCGCATGTTAGGTCATATATAGTTCCAATAGGTACATATATAACTATAGCAGTCAATTAAACTCCACTTATATGCTTAAAACTCATTTTGGGTAATTTAAGGCCATTTCTAGCCGATTTTGGCCTTTAAAGTTCAATTCACATAGTTTTTTGCATTTTGCCGCGCATGTTAGGTCATATATAGTTCCAATAGGTACATATGTAACTATTTAAGTCGACCAAACTCCGCTCACATGCTTCTAAACCCTTCGGGGTAAATGATTGTCATTTTTAACCAATTTGGCTTTTTGAAGCTCGATTTATTTAATCTCTTTAGAGTTATCTAAAGTCTTACTCAAACTAAAAATGATATTATGTGCTTATTTATGCTTGCTGTATTCAAACCAAAGGGAGAGTTCTTTCACCACAACCGAGATAAACGAGGTTCGGGATTTGCTAGCACACTCCCTTACCGAAGTTTCTCGTATGTGAAGATGTGATGCCGCTGATTTTTGAGTTTATTTGTTCTTATTGTGTTACTTGCTAGTTATTTAGGCATTTATTTTGATTTTAGTAATTCGCATAACTTCAATTAGAGTACATTCTCCAAATTATATATATATATATATATATATATATATATATATATATATATATATATATATATATATATATATCCACAAGCGCGTCGTATACAAGTCAAATGAGTATATATATCCCACTTAGCGCGTCGTATACAAGTCAAATGAGTATATATATATATATATATATATATATATATATATATATATATATATATATATATATATATATATTAACATTAATCTTGATGCGGTTTAATAAGAGAACCGCATCGGTTAATGTTCCAATGCATCCAAAAATATTGGCGGCAAAGCCTGAAACCGATGCGGTTTCAAGGGAAAACCGCAAATGTTTTCATTTTAACCTTAACCAAATTTGCCTATTAACGGCAGTTTTGCTATTAACCGTGCTGGTTTTCCCTTGAAACCACATCGGTTTGTGCTTAAGCGATGCGGTTCCCAACCGCACAGCGTTTTTATTGATGCTGCTGCGCCTCCGGCCGTTGCGGGCCAAACCGCAAATGGTAAGCCCGGTTTTGACCGCAGTGGTTGGACTTTATTCCACTAAGAATAGAAAACCGATAATATTGCCGATATTTAAGCAAGCGCTAAACATTCAACAACTTGCCTATATTAACTAGATTCAATCAACAATGATCAACATAAATCAAAACAACCTAGCTTACTACAACATGGTTAAGCATATAACATCAGATTATATCCAAAACCAAGCATTAAGTCAATAACTAACATCAACTAGTAGTACTCCTAGGTAATGCAAGTCATGACCATAAGCATTAATATTGAAAGCTAGACAATAACCAAGATAGAGAGTAAGAAAAAGAGTAAATCTTACAATAAACCGTCAAAAGCTTCAATCGACCATTCCCAGAGAGTTTAACCTACAAGTTCCATGATTCTTTTTAAAATATACATAGAACTAAGTGGAAGATGAAAACTAGAAACTAAAGCTAAAAAGGAGTTATTTCTAAAAGTGGCTAACCCCATTAGGGTTATTAAAATATCCCTTATATACTCCCCCTAAGAAAACATAAAGAAAAAGGGAAAAAAATTACGAGTTGCCTAAGTCGGCAACTAAACCGACCCTGCCCAGGTCAGGGGTCGCGAGGTGCGGAAATGCTTGCGGGGTGCGAATTTCTGTAATCGTGAGGTGCGGAAAGGGTCGCACCCCGTCTTTTGCTTCTACCATGGAAAAAACACAACACTCCCAGGTCGCGAGGTGCGATACTAATCGGGAGGTGCGCCCTGAGCTTCCTTGGCCTGGTTCGATGCTTGGTGGCGAGAATGATGATGGTGTCGATGTTGTCCAACGATCTTTGGCGCTTGCGTCGATGCGATGATGCTCAAAGTGACTCTACACACCCAAGGCTCCCAACAACTCCAAACACTCACCCCAAATGAATAACACGACGACTCCAAAGGCTCAAAATGTCGCATCTTAACACTATCTTACAACTTAAACCCTAAACTTCCGCTAAAGCCTAAAAGTGCGCTAATGCCCATGACTACAACCAAACCTTCCATCCAAAAGCGTCTAAAACACCGTAAAAACTCCGACAAACATGAACACATTAAGGCTGCTTGGGTCGTTATGATTTCGGTCGTTTTCCCTTCACCAGCATACTTCGTCTGATTTTGCTCTTCAACCTTCCAGGACGATGGCTTCAGAGTAGTCAGATAACATTCTCTGGCCGCCTGCTGATCTCCGTAAAGAGTTCCAATTTGCCCTCCATCACATTCAAACTTCATGAGCATAAGATGAGTAACTATTACTTCTTTAACATGATTCAAAGTTGGTCGTCCAAGAATGACATTGTAGGCTGTTAATCCTCGGACAACCAGAAACTTGATGAACAAAGTCCGGGAGACATCATTCTCTCCTACTCGGACTGGCAAAGTAATCGCCCCAATAGGGTGGATGACTCCTCCCCCAAACCCAATGATTGGGTGGTGAATGGGGACCAAGTTCTTCTCCTCAAACTTTAACACGGACCGGACAATACGCACTAATGATGTCCGTCGAGCTTCCAGTGTCTATCAAAATCCTTTTTACTCTTAGATTTGCTATCTTCATCTCCACAACTAGGGGGTCATCATGAAGGGTCATCATGAGGGGTCCTCAGCTTCCCCCGATCTTGCTCACTGACTACTACCTTTGGGAAGGGCTCGGCCTTTGTCTGATCAGTCAACAAAATTTGGCCGAGCTCCCGGAAATAATTTTTGTGCCCCCGATTGGTTAATCCTCCATTTGCAAACCCACCTAAAATGACTAGGACAACATCTTCGTCGGTGCTTTCACTTTCCTTCTTCTTGCTTTGACGATCGTCCTTCTTCTGAAACTTTCTTTCCCCCTGGGGAAAATACGAATTCATCTTTCCTTTCCGGGCTAAATCCTCCAAAGCCCTCTTAAGATGCTTACATTCAATAGTCTCATGTCCACAGTCCTTATGGAAATGACAATACTTGCTCTTGTCTCTGTTTATGTAAGGAGTCTTCATCTCAGTTGGAGCCTTAAGATCATGCGATCCTTTATCTCCATAAGAATGGAGTCTCGATCTTTCTTTGAATTGTATTGGGTCGACTAAAGTTTCGATTCTTCTCTTTCCTCGTCTAGACGAGGTAGTTGTGGAGGTTATTGCCCAAGTCTTAGCCTTCTCGGGGTTGTTCTTTTTGCTCGAACTACCACAAGTGGAATAAAGTCCAAAGCTGCGGTCAAAACCAGGCTTACCGCTGCGGTTTTGGCCCGCAACGGATGGAGGCGCAGCGATATCGATAAAAAAAGCATTGCGGTTGTGAACCGCATCGATTAAGCCTAAGTGATGCGGTTTCAAGGGAAAACCGCGAGAGGTTACTAGGAAACCGCTGCGGTTTTCCTTTGAAACTGCAGAGATTTGTGCTTTTGCGCCAACATCTTTGTATGCATTGGAACATTAGCGATGCGGTTCTCTTAGTCAATTGCATCGGTTAATGTTATATATATATATATATATATATATATATATATATATATATATATATATATATATATATATATATATATATATATATATATATATATATATATATATATATATTATATTTGTATATATATAATATTTTATTACATCTAACTTTGCTATAGTTGGCACAAATCCCACAAGCGCGTCGTATACAAGTCAAATTAATATATACTTCCTCCGTTCCAAAATAAGTGAAACACTTGTCTCGAAAAGCTCTCACATAAATGAGAGAAGTGTTTCACTTATTTTGGACGGAGAAAGTATATAAATATAAAATTTGGAGAATGTACTACAAATGAAGTTGTACTAAGTACTAAAATCCAAAATAAACATCAATTATATTATTGTACCTAAATAACTAGCAAGTAACCCAATAAGAACAAATAAACTCAAAGTCGCGGCATCATCTTCACATGCAAACTTCGGTAGGTAGTGTGCTAGCAAATCAGAACCTCGTTTATCTCGGTTGTGGTGAAAGAACTCTCCCTTTGGTTGAATACCTTAAACATAAGGAAACACACATAATATCATTTTTAGTTTGAGTAAGACTTTAGATAACTCTAAAGAGATTAAAGAAATCGAGCATCAAAAACCAAAATCGGTTAAAAATGACAATCATTTACCCAAAATGGGTTTCATAGCATGTGAGGGGACTTTAGTTGACTTAAATACTTACATATTTACTTATTGGAACTATATATGACCTAACATGTGGCTAAATGCGGGAAACAAAGTGAAATAAGCTTCGAAAGGCCAAAATCGGCCCGAAATGGCCTTCATTTACCCAAAATGGGTTTCAAAGCATATGAGTCTTATAGTGATATATGTACCTATTGGAACTATATATGACCTAACATGTGGCAAAATGCGGGAAACAAAGTGAAATGAGTTTCGAAGGCCAAAATCGGCCCAAAACGACCTTCATTTACCAAAAATGGGTTTCAAAGCATATGAGTGAACTTTAATTGACTCTTATATTTATAAATGCACCTATTGGAACTATATATGACCTAACATGTGGCTAAATGCGGGAAACTAAGTGAAATGAGCGTCGAAGGCCAAAATCGTCCTAAAATGGCCTTCATTTACCCAAAATGGGTTTCAAAGCATATGAGTGGAGTTTAATTGACTCTTATAGTTATATATGTACCTATTGGAACTATTTATGACCTAACATGCGGCTAAATGCAAAAAACTATGTGAATTGAACTTTAAAGGCCAAAAATCGCCAGAAATGGCCTTCATTTACCCCAAAATGTGTTTCAAAGCATATAAGTGGAGTTTAATTGACTCTTATGGTTATATATGTACCTATTGGAACTATATATGACCTAACATGCGGCTAAATGCAAAAAACTAAGTGAATTGAACTTTAAAAGGCCAAAATCGGCTTGAAATGGCCTTCATTTACCCAAAATGTGTTTCAAAGCATATAAGTGGAGTTTAATCGACTCTTATAGTTATATATGTACCTATTGGAACTATATATGACCTAACATGTGGCAAAATGCAAAAAACTATGTGAATTAAAATTTAGAGGCCAAAATCGGCCCGAAATGGCCTTCATTTACCCAAAATGTGTTTCAAAGCATATAACTGGAGTTTAATTGACTCTTATAGTTATATATGTACCTATTGGAACTATATATGACCTAACATGAGGCTAAATGCAAAAAACTAAGTGAATTGAACTTTAAAGGCCAAAATCGGCTCGAAATGGCCTTCATTTACCCAAAATGTGTTTGAAAGCATATAAGTGGAGTTTAATCGACTCTTATAGTTATATATGTACCTATTGGAACTATATATGACCTAACATGCGGCAAAATGCAAAAAACTATGTGAATTGAACTTTAAAGGCCAAAATCGGTCCGAAATGGCCTTCATTAACCCAAAATGTGTTTCAAAGCATATAAGTGGAGTTTAATTGACTCTTATAATTATATATGTACCTATTGGAACTATATATGACCTAACATGCGGCTAAATGCAAAAAACTAAGTGAATTGAACTTTAAAGGCCAAAATCGGCCCGGAATGGCCTTCATTTACCCAAAATGTGTTTCAAAGCATATAAGTGGAGTTTAATTGACTCTTATAGTTATATATGTACCTATTGGAACTATATATGACCTAACATGCCCCTAAATGCGGGAAATAAAAAGTAATTCGGTTAAAAAATAAACTTACACAAGTGTCTTCCCATAATGATTTCTTCATTCCATCGGGCACATCTTTCCACCCCACCAAAATGCTCGGTTTGCGCACACATAACCCTAAATGCTTTGCCCATACTTTTTACGCCATTGACCACTAGGTTGACCCGCATCATCATACTCGAGGGTCATAGGGGGTGTTATAATTCAATCCCTTGGTCGCACCCCTTCCTTTCCGCTTCTTTGTTGCAACTTTACTTGGAGTTTTGGGGGTACTAAGAACCTCTTTCCCCGCATTTTTGTGTGGCACAATGACGGAAGAAATACAAGGATAATCTTCCCTAGCATTGTTGTCAATGGGGGAGCCTTATCGGCTAGCTCCTCATTTATTTCAAATGGCGAAGTTCCCTATCACGCAAGCGCTTCTCCTCATCATGTGCTATGTCTTACGGTTCACCTTTATCGTCCTCCTTCTCCGCATCATACTCATCATCATCATCCAATGACTTATCATAATCATCATCGGTTTCTTCCTCCACAATCACATCGTCTCGGATCATGTTTGAAACTCCTGAAATTTTAAAAAACGATATTAGAAACGCGCAAGATTAAACAAAAATATGAAAGAAATTAGAAACGCGCATGTACTTACAACGGCACTACCGCCCTGCACTTGCCCCCACCCCGCACGGCCCACTGCACCCGCCCCCTCCTGCACTCCCCCACCTCTTCACTACCCCCTTGATGCCCTCCCCCTGCCTGCCCCACCCGCATAGCAGACCCCAACCGCACACTTCCCCCCATGCCTGACCCCCTTCCTTGCCCCCCTTATCCTCGGCCCCCCTTCTTCTCGCCCCCTCGCCCTTGCCCCCTGCCCCCCTTGCTTGCCCCCGGCCACCGGAGACCCCCCACTCCCCCCTTCTTGCCCCCAATGCAGACCCCCTGCTGTCCCCCCCCCTGCCCAACCCCCTTGCTATCCCACCCCGCTTACACAGCACCCTTGCACGAGTCCCTCCTCCCCCCCATAACAATCCATAATTACACCTAAACGACATTCATTACCCAATTCCGTTTTCAAATCATGTGACCCGACTTTAAGTGACTCTAATGGTGATACATATACTAATAAGAACTATACGTAACCTATAATGAGACTAAAAGCGAGAAATTAAGTTAATTGAGGTTGAAAACCCGAAATAGGCCCGAAATGACATTCACTTACCCAAAATGGGTTTCAATACATGTGAAGCGAGTTTAGTTGATTGTAATACATATATATATACTAATAAGAACTATACATGACCTAACATGCGGCTAAAAGCGAGAAATTAAGTTAATTGAGGTTGAAAAGCCGAAATTGGCCCGGAATGACATTCACTTACCCAAAATGGGTTTCAATACATGTGAAGCGAGTTTAGTTGATTGTAATACATATATATATACTAATAAGAACTATACATGACACTACATGCGGCAAAAGCGAGAAATTAAGTTAATTGATGTTGAAAGGCCGAAATTGGCTCGAAATGACATTCACTTACCCAAACTGGGTTTCAATACGTGTGAAGCGAGTTTAGTTCATTGTAATACATATATATATACTAATAAGAACTATACACGACACTACATGCGGCTAAAAGCGAGAAATTAAGTTAATTGAGCTTGAAAAGCCGAAATTGGCCCGAAATGACATTCACTTACCCAAAATGGGTTTCAATACATGTGAAGCGAGTTTAGTTGATTGTAATACACATATATATACTAAAAAAAACTATACATGACACTACATGCGGCAAAAAGCAAGAAATTAAGTTAATTGAGGTTGAAAAGCCGAAATTGGCCCGAAATGACATTCACTTACCCAAAATGGGTTTCAATACATGTGAAGCGAGTTTAGTTGATTGTAATACATATATATATATACTAATAAGAACTATACATGCCACTACATGCGGTAAAAAGCGAGAAATTAAGTTAATTGAGGTTGAAAAGCCGAAATTGGCCTGAAATGACATTCACTTACCCAAAATGGGTTTCAATACATGTGAAGCGAGTTTAGTTCATTGTAATACATATATATATATACTAATAAGAACTATACACGACACTACATGCGGCTAAGCGAGAAATTAAGTTAATTGAGCTTGAAAAGCCGAAATTGGCCCGAAATGACATTCACTTACCCAAAATGGGTTTCAATACATGTGAGCGAGTTTAGTTGATTGAAATACATATATATACAGTAATAAGAACAATACATGACACTACATGCGGCTAAAAGTGAAAAATAAAGTAAAATGACCTTGCAAAGCCGAAAGCCAGAATTGGAACCAAAGAAGTCGAGCCTATTGTTTACTTTTGCCACCTTCATTTGAAGTTTCAACCATTATCCCTTCCCCGTGATCTGCACGCATGTAACTAGTCGCTAACTTCGCATCAGTGACATCGGAGTTGGGAATGGTGAAAGGCAGGGTGTCTTCAAACGCATCATACTCCTCCTCATCCTCAACATCACCCAACTCCAAGTATACTTCTTTTTCCGGGACAATAATTGACCACTTGTTATTAGAAGGGTCGATTCACGTAGAATACTTGCTTAACTTGTGATGCAAGCACGAATGGCTCTTCACTATCACGCAACCGACCCAAGTCTACAATAGTAAATCCACAAGGGTCATCTTTTTCTTATGTATCGTAGGTTATACTCAACCCACTTGCATCGAAATAAGCGAGACCATGAAACCGAGTAGTCAAGCTCCCATATATCTTGAACTCGCCCATAGTATAACAATCTAGCATCAATAGGAGACTTGTCTTTGGCACTTGCATACTTGTGTAGATGATGCCTCTCTTTGAAACACCACTATTCGGAGAGATCTCGACTTTTGATCTTGACGATCTATTCAATACGTATATCCGTCAACATCATAACCCTCATAGGAGTGCACGGCTTCTCGAGGACCAAATTCAAGCCACTTTAGAGTTTCGAAACATTGGAATCTACTTCACGCATTATTCGGTTATGGAACCCATCAATAAACGTCTTATTATGCAAGCGCATCAACGCTCTAGTCCCTTTACGGATTACGGTCATGCAACTCCTCCAAATGCTCATCCAAGTACGGATGCACTGTACCCATATCTTCGCAATACAAATAAGTGTGCTTGTATGCGCCTTTTAACGAGAGGTACGATAATTTTGGAGCCAAGTGTACCTTTACCCGTGAGTCGCCCTCGTGTCGAGATGTAGGAAATCCAATAGGATCGACATTAGTTAAGAACTCGGCCACAAAATTACCGACCTCTTCGGTCACGATCCCCCTGAATTATACTTCCTTACGGTTTGCCTTTGGATTCCTTACTTTATCTTTCAAAGAGCCCATATGTCTCTCAAGGGATAACACCACCTCAAAAACACGGGACCACATAGCTTAATTTCTCGAACTAGATGTATAACCAAATGGACCATCATGTCGAAGAAAGCGAGTGGGAAGTACATCTCAAACTTGCACAAAGTACGTATCACGCTAGCTGCGAGCATCAAGCTTCGAGGGTTGTAACGTTTTTGCTACATATAGTATTGAAAAAAGAACACGGCTCTGTTATGGTATGTCTCACGTGTTTCGGCAATATCCCTCGAATTGCAATCGGTAAGAATACTTGCATCATTACATTACAATCATGAGACTTCATGCTCGATAATTTCAACTCACCGTCTTAGGTAACAAATCTTTTCATGTTCGATGAGTACCCCGATGGAACCTTAATGTTGTACAAACACTTTCGCAAAAAAGACGCTTCTCGGCTCTAGATAGAGTGTAGAAGCCGGAGGTAAATAGTTCCTATCATCATCCTTCATCGTTTTCTTTCCTTTTCTTTCAATTCTGAGCGACCTTCTTCATGTTCCTTTTCTTTTCCCTTTCCTTTTCCCTTTCCTTTTCCTTTTCCGGACACTTTCTCTTTTTTCTTTCTTTTCTTAGTGTCCCTCTTTTGAGCCCATAGTTAGGTCGAAGCCCTCGCTTTCCGCGATAGTCGCGCCCCTTTGCTATCCTTTGTCTTATGTGGAATATTCATAAGTGTCCCCAGAATGGCGTCACATACATTTTTCTCTATGTGCATGACGTTGAGACAATGTCTAACCTCTAGATCTATCCAATATGGAAGTTTCCACATAATAGACTCCTTTTTCCAAAGTCCCTTAGCACCATCACTCGCTCCTTTGCCGAATATCATTGCAATACCCTTGACCGGATCAAAAACCTCAATACCGAGTCAATGGCCTACGAGCAACCCCTTCTCAATTGTTCCATCGAATGTCTTCTTCTTATTACGGTAAGGATGGTCGCATCGAAGGAACCTTCAGTCCGTATATAAACTTCTTTGTGACAAGTAGTAATGTATTTAGATGTTGTGTCGTCAATGCAAATCGGGCATGCTTTCTTCCCTTTGTTCTTGTACCCGGATAAGTTCCCATAAGCAGGATAGTCATTAAGGGTGCGTTCTCTTCACCTTAAAAAATTAAGTTTCAGGTCCAATAAGTTCAGTTCAGTTCAGATAAGTTCAGTTCAGTTCAGATAAGTTTCAATCAGGTCCAATCAGGGCAATAAGTTCAATCAGGTCTAATAAGGTCCAATAAGTTCCAATCAGGTGCAATAAGTTCCAATCAGGTCTAATAAGGTCCAATAAGTTCTAATCAGGTGCAATAAGTTTCAATCAGGTCCAATTAGGTCCAATAAGTTCCAATAAGGTCCAAATAGTCAATGATCAATAAATATTTGTATTATTGTCCATTATTTTATTATTCATATCACTATTAGCTGATTATGTTATTATTAGAATTTTAATTAAAGTACCACAATGATTATATCGTATTATACTTGTATTATTGTCTATTATTTTATTATTCATATTACTATTAGCTGATTATATTATTATTATAAAATATTATAATCATGGTTAAATAAGGTTAACAATAATAATATCATAATTACAATATTTTGCAATTCGTCTTTAAATAACTAGAGATAACATATTTTCGTTACTAATAACAATGAGTTCTACTACTTTAGTCATAAAACTAAGTGGAGTGAGAGATAAATTTTTCCATATGTGGCAATTTCTCACTTGTTAGCAATAAATGTTAATCAACTTTTGGTTTTCTACTAGTGCTTTATGAAATCAAAACAAGACTATTAGATATATTAGTGGTGAAAGTTATGTATAGGTAAGTATATAAATAGTATATTTTTTTTTGTTAAATTGTTTATCATAAGAGATAATTAATAGTAATAATTATTATTTTAAAGGGCGAATTTTTATCCCTTCTAATGAAATGGCAGATAGGATTTTTTGGGGTCTTACTACAGATGGAGAATATTCGGTTAAATCGGGTCTTTCCGCTTCAAGGGTATGGCTTATATCCGCCCAACCAGGTTAATTTTGCTTGGATTTGGGGTTTGTCTATTCCACCCAAGATTAAATTCTTTGTGGAAAATTTGTCAGAATGGTCTTCCTACTAAAAAGATGTTAGAAATGAGTCATATTTTCCTTCTTTTTTAGAGTGTGTTTTTTTGTAACTTCCACTCTGAAGATGACCATCACTTATTTCTTGACTGTCCTTTTATGCATGATGTTTTAGAAATAGTTAATGTCAATGGGAATTTTTCCCCCCTTCCTATTGATAATAATGATCTCTCTTTCATTGAGTACTTTTGCAAACTTAAGTCTTGTTTGACTCTTAAGAATCTCAATTTCTATGCTATTGTTTGGTGGTTCATTTGGTATGCTAGAAATAGTATCACCTTTCGTCAGGAAAGCTTTTCTCCAGCCAAACTAGGGGCTATGATTAAAGCTTATATGCATAATCTAGATTGTTCCAATTCTAATTTTTCCAATTTGGGATATAGTCGACAAGTTGCTAAAGAATCTAAAAAGCCTAGGCCTAACATTATTTGGTCCCCCCCCTCCTCTTGATTTTGTTAAACTTAATTTTGATGGTTCCAAGTTGCAGAATGGTAGCACAGCTTATGGATTTGTTATTAGAGATGATGCGGGGAATCTTTTGCTTAGTGGTGCTAACGCCATTGCTGATAATAATTCTATTTTAGTTCTTTGAGGCACGGGGTCTAAGAGAAGGTATTAGGGGAGCTCTCTTTTACGGGGCTAATAATATTACTATTGAGGGTGATAATCTCTCGGTTATTCAAGCTATTAAAAGAATGCGGAAAATTCCTGGTCTATTAATGCTCGATTAATGATGCAGCGGAGGATCTGAGAAAGTTTGATAATTATAATATTCAGCATGTTTTTAGAGAAGCTAATTATGCTGCCGACTGGATGGCAAATCGTGGTCATTCCACTACTAATCTCTGTTATTGGTTTGAATCTCCCGATATTGCTTTTTTCCAAGATCATCAGTAAGGATGCTTTAGGGTGGCTTTGTTAATTGGGTTCCTCCCTAGTTTCTTTCTTTACGGCTAAAAAAAAAAAAAAAAAAAAAAGGGCGAATTTTAATAATTATTACTTCATAATAAATTTTGAGGGGTAGTATTTACGTTAGGGGTAATATTTATGTTATTACTCATTAATTTTTTTTGTCTAATAAGGTCAAATAAGTTCCGATTAGGTCCAATAAGGTCTAATAAGTTTCAATCGGGTCTAATAAGGTCTAATAAGTTTCAATCGGGGCCAATAAAGTCTAATAAGTTCCCAATCGAGTCAATAAGTTTCAATCGGGTCCCAATAAGTTCCAATCGGGTTGACCGGGTCCGATAAGTTGAATCAGGTCCAATCAGGTTTAATAAGTTCCAATCAGTTCAGTTCAGGTCCAATAAGTTCAGTTCAGATAAGTTCAGTTCAGTTCAGGTCCAATAAGTTGAAGAGAACGCACCCTAAGAGTCCATAAAAGCATGGCACGCAATGTGAATACCTCATCGGCAAGTGCGTCATACCACGAAACTCCTTCATCCCACATTTTTCTCAAATCATCAACAAGTGGGTCGGAGGTAGACATCTCTATCGTTTCCGAGTTGTTTCGCCCTGAAATAAGAATCGACAACATGATGTATTTGCGTTTCATGCACAACCAAGGAGGCAAGTTGTATATAACTAGAAGAACCGGCCACGTACTATGTTGAGAACTAAGAGTGCCAAATGGGTTCATTCCATCCGTGCATAGGCCAAGCCTCAAATTTATGTCCTCGGCACTAAAGGTCTTATGAAAATGATTGATACCTTTCCACTCAGGAGAATCAGCCGGATGTTTGAGAAAACCGTCCTTTTTCCTTCGTTCTGCATGCCACCTCAAGTTCTTAGCATCTTTTTTGATTGAAAACATGCGCTTGAATCGTGGTATAATCGGAAGATACCACATCACCTTTGCTGGAGGACCTTTCTTATCACCAACCCCTGCGCGCCTGTAACGCGACTTCCCACATCGAGGACACTCATCCATATTTTCATATTCATTTCGATATAGCACACAATCGTTTGGACAAGCATGTATCCTCTGGTACTCTAAACCGAAGGGACACATCAGTTTCTTAGCATAGTAGTTCAACTTGGGTAGTTCATGGTCGTCCGGCAACATATCACCAAATGCTTGCAACAATGAAGTGAAACAAGAGCACTTATACCGGCTTTCGTCTTGATATTAAAGAGTGTTATCACGGTCGTCAGCTTGGTGTACCTCGTACAACTAGGGATACAACGATTTCCGAGATGCCTCGTCCATGCACTCAAAAATACGAGGCCGTTTGCGAGAATGATCTACCCCGCCATCATCTCCTCGATATGATCCCCTTCATCATCATCATCCTCTACTTCAATATCCTCATATTCATCCTCGATGTTGTCATTCTCAATGACATCAAACTCACCTTCTTCATGCACATCGTTAACAATGGCATTTTGATCATCATATATACCCTCCTCACCGTGCCAAACCCATACATAGTAGTCTTGTCTAAACCCGCGACGAAAGATATGCTCCTTAAGCGACTCAATGCTACTAACGAAGCTCACATTACCACAATCAACACAAGGACAATAAAACCCCTCGGTTCCCTTTGCGGCTTGATGACTTAATGCGGCATCCACAAAATTCAAAGACCCCATCCACGAATTCACACGTGTCCACGACTACCATACATCCATGCACGATTCATTTCAGCCAAACCTAGCTCTAATTAAACACAAGCAACAAGTACCCCATGTCAATGACGAACTTCACTACATTATTAGAGTTTATACACGATATATATTTAATGAAATTAGGCATGCTTTCCAAGGGTCCTTATCACTCCAACCTAACCCATCCTTAGATGTCTAATCTCACTAGTGAATGTATTGCCTTCGGTTCGAATCTACGGAAAATCGGCGAGCATTTCCCTACAGGTTCTCCAAGTACACGATGTAGATATATAGTTATTTATATCTACATATGTACCCGAGAGAACAAAAGTAGGGAAACGACGAGCCAAGGTTTTCCTCTAGAATCGAACTAAAGACATACATTCACCACCTAAGATAGATTAAACATCTAAGAACAATCCCAAACCGGGGACTATTCAAGACTTACTCCTAATGAGTAAGTCTCGAACGCAGTATCTAGGCATATGATATGATGATGCAAACATAAGTTTTTAAAAAACAACAAAACATTTTACATCTAATCTCAATTCAACGATAAATATATACACATTTGCACATATAAACCAATTTACTATGAAAGAAACTTAAATATGAGTGATAACATACCAATATCAAGGTTGTGAATAGGGAAATCGGAGCTCAACACTCCGTCACTATCTAGCTTCAATAATCAACAACAAAGTTTAAAAGTTAACATTAGTATAAATTAGCAATTCAAACAAAACAAAACTAAACTAAGCTAAACTAAACTAAATAGCTAAACCAATAATCAACAACAACGTTTAAAGTTCAAACCTAACTAGTTGGTAAGTACTACAACTACAACAACAACAACAACAACAACAACAACAACAACAGACAACAACAACAACAACAACATCAACAACAACAACAACAACAACAACAATAGCTACTACTACTACTACAACTACAACAACAACCACAAAAATATCAACCACAACAAAGCCCTAGTTTTTTTAACCTAAAAGTCAAACTAACTACTTTAAATAAAATAAAATTAACTCAAATCAATCAAATTTACACCCTTTAACTATTATACAACCTAATTTCACAAACAATTATTCATAAAAGTACAATTAATTATAAACTTGAAGCTTCAAATATGAGATTACAATAAAAGTTATGAAATTTTAGGTACCTAAGAAGAGGTAGAGAAGGAATGTAGGTGTTTAGGAACGGTGGAGGTGCGGCGGTGGTGGTGCGGCCCGAGGAGGAGGACGCGGGTGCGGCCACGGAGGAGGACACAAGGTGCGGCGGTGGGGTTTGTGGATGAAACCCACCGAATTGGAGAGGAGGACGTAGCGGCGGTGGGGTTTGTTCCCGGTAGGTTGGTGGCCGTCGGGGGGAAGGTGGAACACAGTGGTGGTGGTGGAACGTAGTGGTGGCAGTGGTGGTGGTGAACACAGGTGCTTGAAAGTTGAAGGAGGGAGCTCGTTTTTTGAAAGTAAGGAAGGAGGGAGTTAACAGTGTAATGAGAGAAAGCCAGGCCTATTTCACGCGAAAAAAAACAAAATAAACCGCAACGGTTAACATCGAACCGCAGCGGTTTCACGTGCCGTTGCGGTTTTATGAAGACCCGCGGTTTGTTTTCCCACTTTTCCCACCCAAATTTTCGACGATTTACCGTTGCGTTTCTCTTAAGGACCGCACGGTTGTGTTGTGACATATAGCATTTTTTCCACTAGTGTACCTCTTCGGAGCTTCATAGAATCGGGGTGCTTAGCCTCGGCCTGAGACTTCGTAGCATGTATGAACGCTTCGGCTTCCTTCGGGGCTTCTATAAGAGTGGTGATTTGTAGCATGTATGAACGCTTCGGCTTTCTTCGGGGCCTCTGTAAGAGTGGTGATTTTCTTCTTGACGAGATCAAACTTAAAACTTCACGGCCGTAGCCCTCCAATAAAGGCGTCGAAGGCCACACCGAAGATTAAGATCTTGAATGCATGGGTTCTAGATTGAATCTTCGATTTATTTCACCATATACCCCCGACAAATCAAGAAATTCACCATATACCCTCAATGTTTCAAAAATTCACCATATACCCCTATATTTTCGAAAATGTTCACCAAACACCCTTTTTCTAACGGACGTTAGGTTACGGTTAATGTTATTTACAATATTGCCATCATTAACCCCTAATCCTTAATTCTAATCCTAATACCTAACCACTAATTCTAACCCTACCCAAACCCTAACCCATCTTCCCCTCCCCCAAACCCTAACCCATAGCCCACACCCACTCCCCATCCCTCCCCCCCCAAGCCTACCCCCACCCCCCGGCAAACCCCCCTCCCCAGTCAATTCCCAGTCAAGCCCATCACCCCTCCCCATCCCTCCCCCTCCCCGTCGAATTCCCGGTCCAGCCCACCACCCCTCCCCTCCCAATCCCTCCGCCGCACTCGGGCGAGCTATGTCCAGCCCGCCCCCGGTTCAGGTCGATTTCTCTCTCCCCGACGCAAGGAGAGCGGATTTTTCTCCCCGCGATGCGAGCTTGAGTGCGACGGGTTCGAATCGATTTCTTGCGGATTGGAAGGGCGGTGCGGGCCCGGGTTCGGGTCCGAATTCTTACGGGGGGAGGGTGGGGCCGTGCGGCCCGGGTTCAAGCCGAATTCTTGCGGGGGGAGGGTGAGGGAGGTGCGGGCTGGGTTCGGGTAGAGGCGGAGGGAGGGACGGGGAGGGAGGGGACGGGGAGGGGAGGGGGACTGGTGGAGGGGGAGGGGGTGGGGGCGGGTGGAGGGAGGGGATGGTGGAGGTGGTGGAGAGGAGGGTTTGGGGGTGGTGGAGGGTTAGGGTTTAGAGTTTAGATTAGGGTAAGGTATTAGGGTTAGGGATTAGATTAGGGTTTACATTTTAGGGTTATGGCAAAATGGTGGCAAATGGTAAATAAAACTAATGGTTAGTTAACTACGGCGGTTAGGAAAAGGGTATATGGTGAATGTTTCGAAAACTCAAGAGTATATGGTGCATATCCGAAACATTGAGGGTATATGGTGAAATTTTCAATTTGTCGGGGGTATATGGTGAAAAAACCGTTGAATCTTTTAACAAAACTTCGAAGGGCTTCTTTTTGGTCCTTGAATAACCTTTCCCAAATGCATGCTTGTCTTTTGTTCTTGCCAATTTTCTATAAAAGGACTGGTAAATAAATGGCCGAGTTCGGTAAAATTGTTAGCGAGTTAGGGGGAAGATTGTTAAACCACCTCCGAGCTACTCCTTTCAAAGTAGTCGGAAAATTCTTGCACCAAGTAGCATCATCTACCGCTTGGGCGTACATCGATGCTTATAAGCGGAAAGATGATCATCGGGATCGGCCGTTCCATCGAAATGGCTCTATTGTAGGGAGTTTAACCTTTGGGAATGGGGGCGCCTCCATAATCTCGGCCGATAAAGGGGTTGGCCGGTTGATCCGGGAGGGCTCCCAGTGTCCCTCAATGGGTATGAACTCCTTACGGTACTCCTTCAACGGGATTAGATGAGGTGTTTGGTGGGGTTGCACGCCATAGACCATCGGTTGCACTCTTTTGTTTTCTATTGCCTTGGACGAGGAAGAGAAGGACCCGGACTTCTTCCCTTACGTCCGAGAATGTATCTTCAAGGGAGGATCTTTCAAATACGGCGTAGACCCCGTGGCCATGTCATAATGCGAGCTTTCTTCACTTCCAAATATTACAGGGCATCAATTCCCATCCGATGTCCATTAGGACGTGATCATCCCGGGACCTAACCACCAAAGTTTCAGTCCATCTTCCTTGGCAGCTCACTACCCCGGTTGTTTTTCTCTAGTTCTACTTCTAGAGACTTCTCTTGACGAGTGGTCGACTAGGACCTACACGATTCTCTCGAGCGTCCTCGAAGAGGAGCTGGATTGTTAGCGCCGGTTCTGCATTCACCTGAAAAACGGCATATTGTTATTGATTCGTTCTCGGACAACTGTTGCCATCTTGGACGGGGAAGTCAGGTTCAAAAACATTTTCCATATGAGCAGCGATCACTCGGACGTTCAAGATTTTCCTGGATACGAATGTCCCACGACTTTGACCGAGAACATGTTACGTTGGACGAGAGGCATGCCCCTCCCACGCCGGCGGTCGCTCATCATCTACCTTGGTGTCTTCTACTCCGAATATGAAAAGCTGCGATTTCTAGCTATGTTGGACGAGTGACTTAAAGCCACTCATCATTGCGTCTCCCCACGAGACCGGCGCCAAATGTTTAGACTACTTTTTAGGACAATTAGCTTCCCGATTCTTGAATGTGTTCTTTAGGGAGACTTGTGAAACGAGTTCCCTAATTAGCTTCCAGCTCTCCGAACCCGCAAAAAGGAACTTAACCTGGAGGATTAGATGGTGGTTCCCCTCCCGGCTTAAGTCAATATCGTGTATGGAAATAGGTGTAGAGATAGAGAGAGAAAGAGAGAATATTTTAAAGGGAGTAATGGAACAAGATTCAATGATGCACCTTTACCTCGATTTCTCGAGGGGACTATTTATGGTGTTTGGGAATTTGCGAGATGGCATTTGCAATGTCACCTCTTAGAATGGGAGCATTCGATTGGCCAGAGGCAATCGAATGTGACACGTGGCAATGATTGGAGGCTGAATATCGGACCCAATCATATGCAATCGTATTTTGGGAGTCGACTTTCATTATTCTTCACACAACGGTGGGCCTTATTCATCGGAGAAATGAAAAAACCCTTTGAAGATCTTAGTTTCCCTCCATTACGGAACATGTGGACACTTCTAATTGGTCCACGTGGCAGCTTATTAGCCCTTCATTATTGGGTCACGACACTATATATTAAATAATCTTTTTTTTCTTCCTACTACATTTATTATCTTCTATCTCGTCCCTAAATATAATTTCCATTTCATTTGAGAACAAATATTAAGGATAAATCATAAGTGGGACCTTTGTTGTGTTAATTCGGGATTAAAAATTAAAGTTGATACACTATTCATGAATTGTTTATTGAGGAGGCAGAGAATGTGGGGAAGTGGGTAATGATAATAATAAAATGAAAGCTAAATTATATTTTAATTGGGGGACATATACCAAATAAGGAAATGGAAAATCTATTTTGGAACACTCATAAATGGAAAAATGGGAACTCCCATTTAGGAACGGATAGAGTATATTGAACAAGAGTTAACAATAGATTGAATTTGAAATTTAAATTTAATATTAAATTAAGGAGAATGATGTCCTCTTCTCATATGAAAAACTTTGATCAAAAATTAAATTGACAATATAACTTGGATTGACACAATTAGAAGAAAAATAAA
>CANSZD010001987.1:0-42500 GCA_947648045.1 Beta corolliflora
GAACTATGTCGTAGAGTGTGGAATTCAATTATAACTACACTATGGTTCACAAGCAATTCGAAATAACATAGGATTTTCTCGAAAATCCGCGTAATTTCCTTTTGTTAAATGGACAACTCGAAATGAGAAAAGGTGTTCTTAAACCTGTTACAATCCCAATACATAAAAGCATTTCCAAATCAGTACTCCGCGCTTTCGCGAGTGGGCGGGCGCGGATGTGTCGTGTGCCACACGCCCCCGACCAAAGATAAAATTTCTCCTACTCTCTTTTACACTAAGATAGTATAATGGAAGTAGAAATTCGTATCCTGAGGGAAACAGGGGCGTAGTTTAATACTTAGCGTGATTCAAAACCTAGATTAAGAAATTTGGGAATCGAAACCTAATAATAATTACAAAAGGGGTTTTCAAGTAGATTTACGAACAAACTAAAATTAACTAGCAACTAAATAAAATGAGAAATCAATATGGAAAGATCTTGAGTCAGATTAACATCCACTTCAATTCATTATCGATCCTTGAACCTCCGCTCTAATTATTTCCATAATAATCTTTGTTGAGAATTAATCTCGCGTTCTCCTTATTCTTAGTTGACTAGCTCACCGATCGGCGTGACTACCTAAAAACCTAACTAAAGGATAACCTAGTCCGATCGCGTCTAAGTTCGATCCCGTAGCGGCAATAAACACGAGAGAGCAGCCGGTGTTCTCTTAACGTCCACAAGCGATAAACATTGACGGTTGATTCAATTTTCCCAAGAAATAACCAAGGCCGATCGGCATCTAAGTTACTCTCCTAGTTTGCTATCAATTGATAAAAGAATAAAACAAATCGATTCTATTCTTAAATCTAGCATTGGATTAATTACACAATCAAACTAGTAACGTTCCTAGCATAATCATGCAAAAATCATAGAAATCAACATAGAAATTAAACCATAATCAAAGAAACTAAATAAGAGGAAAGATCTCACAATAATGCTTGAA
Source organism: Beta corolliflora (assembly GCA_947648045.1). Classification (NCBI taxonomy): domain Eukaryota; kingdom Viridiplantae; phylum Streptophyta; class Magnoliopsida; order Caryophyllales; family Amaranthaceae; genus Beta; species Beta corolliflora. The sequence goes on from CANSZD010001987.1 coordinate 987, forward strand.
GCTCCATATTAATCTCGTTCGAAACGGTTCGAGCTACAATCGGCGCAGCGCAAGCGATCCCCGTAATTGAAATCTACAAAAAAAACTAAACTAGAAAATAAAAACTAAAAAAAGAAAACTGACAGAGAGGAGTAGAGTTTTGGAGACTCCCTCTCCTTGTGGCATCTCCGCCCCCTAGGTCCGAAATCAAGTTTGGTATTTATACTAAAGCTCTCAATCGTGACATTTAGGCCCAGCCTAGGGGTCGCGAGATGTGCAGTGCGGTCGCACTTTGTGCTAAGAGTGTTTTGCCTTCCGACACGTTTGTGGGCAAGGTAGGTCGCACCGTCGATTTAGGATCTCGCGAGGTGCGACAGCGTGTCGCCAGGTGCGACCTACCTCGCGGAGTGCTAGGTTTTGGCTGAGCCTGGGCGTGCGGTGCTTGAGCCCCAGGCCCGAGCTATGCTTCAGGCGCGCCCTTGGCTTGCGAGTAGTGCTTCTTCTCGATGGTGGTAGCTGTGACAAGTCTTCCTTCGAGGCGCGCGCAAAGGCGTGCTTGTCTTGGCTTGGTCTTTGCCTTGGTTGTGGCGGAGCTTGGTTGGTGAGGCGATGTTGTGGAACCATTCATGCTTCCAAAAGCTCGGAACTTACAACTTTAACAATAATTAATATATAAAATTCACGAACTTGCTAAAGATTCACGTTTACGTACGGCATTAACAATTATGCAAATAAATCCCTTAACAAAGTGTACACTAAAATACCACCAAAATATCTTATAACCTAGAGCGTATCATATACCCCGCACTTGAACTTTACACGACCTCGAGTAAACTCAAAAATGAGAAATACCAATTAAATCATCGCCCCGAGTTATCGACACTAACCTACGCTCCCCATCGGCTACATCATAATCATCACATCTTAACAAAATACGCTCAAAACCTAAACGTAAGGATGATGATTCCCATAGTTGAGCTCACTGAAGTATACAAAGACGCTTTGACAACAATAATAACCGGCAACGCCCGATAAGTTTACCAACAACACCAACGAGATCGAAATGCCGGCTCACGACACCGCGAACTACCGGCTCTCCCAAACCTCCAAAGATGATCTAAAACTACTACTACTACAGCTAACTTAGAATAGCAAACCATGGAACAAAGGCAAAGGGATAAATTCCCATGCTTACTCCCAAAACAAACAATCAACCAAAAGAATGTGAAAGCCGAAATAAATCTTCACAAAATCAAGGATGAAAAAACCAACCCAACATGAAAACACCTTCATGCCTTATGACACCAACTCACGTTAAATGAGTTTTCCAAATACAATTTTCTTAATCTCTCATTTTGCCTAGGAGCCTTTTCGGGTTTTCATCCTGCTTCTCACATTTTTTCATCTCACCATCTTACCCGCCCGATATAAGCCACTTTTTGCATAGGTTGCCCTTTCGGGTTTTCAACCTATCCGGGCCCCCATTTTTGCCCGAGTCGACGCCCTCGCCGGATTTTCAACTTCAATGCCGAGTTCTTTTCATCACTTTTTTTTTTTTTTTTTTTTATATTCTTTTTTTCTTTTCAATTTTTTTTCATTTATTTCATTTTTTCAAATTGAAAGTAATATATACAACATAGATACCATGAGGATGAGAATACCCTCCCCCTTTACTTAAACTACACATTGTCCTCGATTTGTCGACAATTAGAAGAAAAGAAGCGAAAATTGGGGGAAATTTGAAAATCGGGTAAATCGAGATCGAATGCTCAAAACTCATGAAAGCGATCCGTCGAACTCAAATTTCTTAACAACACCCGTCTCAAATCTCATAACTCGACTCCACTACCCTCTCCGCTCGAATCACTCGAACAAATGACAAATTCAAATTTTAAATTCTTGAGATTTGCACCTAACTTAAGAGATCGAAAGATACATTAACAATCTCGACCCTCTAGTTGTACTCAACTCCTAGCTATTGAAGTCCTCCCAACGGATTTTCTTTTGTGGATTTTAGTTACAAGTGAATTAAGATTGGTTGTGGATCTTTTTAGTGGGTGGGCTATGGGTGAAAGAAAATTTGTTGTGGTGGTGGAAATTTGATGAGAAATAAAGAAAAAGAAAGAAAATAAAAAGGGGTCTCGGGTTGCCTCCCGAGAAGCGCCGTTGTTTAAAGTCGTTAGCTCGACTTATACCTTAAGCTTAATCATTGGGTTGTGCTCCAGTGTGTGACAATGGTGGTTCCATGTCAATCTCCACTGAGTATGCAAAGGCGGATTGAGAAGAACCCTTGCAATGCATTGTTAGCGCTATGAGTGCCAACCAAAACAAAGAGCACAAGCAATACCATCCAAAAATCACGCTAAATACAAACAGTAACACCGTTTCCCGAACGACGCCAAAATTTGGGCGGGCGCGGATGTGTCGTTGTGCACCGCACCCGCCAAAGATAAAATTTCTCCTACTCTCTTTTTACACTAAGATAGTATAATGGAAGTAGGGTCGTATCCACAGGGAACAGGGACGAGTTTAATACTTAGCGTGATTCAAAACCTAGGTTAAGCTAAGGGCGAGAAACCTAATAATAATTACAAAGGGGGTTTCAAGTAGATTTACGAACAAACTAAAATTAACTAGCAACTAAATAAAATGAGAAATCAATATGGAAAGATCTTGAATCCGATTAACATCCACTTGATTCATTATCGATCCTTGAACCTCCACTCTAATTATTTCCATAATTATCTATTGTTGAGAATTAATCTCACGTTCTCCTTATTCTTAGTTGAATAGCACGATCAGCGTGACTATAAAACCCTAACTAAAGGATAACCTAGTCCGATCGCGTCTAAGTTCAATCCAATAGCAGCAATAAACACAGAGAACCCATCCGGACTCGCTAACGCCATACAAGCGATAAACATTCAACAGGTTGATTCAATTTCCCAAGAAATAACCAAGACGATCGGCATCTAAGTTACTCCCTAGTTTGCTACCAATTGATAAAAGAATAAAACAATCCGATTCTATTCTTAAATCTAGCATTAGATTAATTACACAATCAAAGTAGTAACGTTCCGAGTATAATCATGCAAAAATCATAGAAAGCAAGCATAGAAATTAAACCATAATCAAAGAAACTAAATAGAGAGGAAAGATCTCACAATAATGCTTAAAGCTCCATATTAATCTCGTTCAAGAACGGTTCAAGCTATAATCGGCATAGCATAAGCCAATCCCATAATTGAAATCTACAAAAACTAAACTAGAAAATAAAAACTAAAAAGAGAAGACAACAAGAGGAGTGGAGTTTTGGAGACTCCCTCTCCTTGTGGCCGCCTTTGCCCCCTAGGTCCAAAATCAAGTTTAGTATTTATACTAAAGCTCAAAAATCGCTGACATTTAGACCGACCTAGGGGTCGCGAGGTGCGAGTCTGGTCGCACCGTACGAAGAGTGTTCTGCCTTCCAACACATTTGGCTGGGCAAGGCAGGTCGCACCGTGCGAAGGATCTCGCGAGGTGCGAGCAAGCAGGTCGCGAGGTGCGACCTATCTCGCGAGGTGCGAGCTGCTGGGCTGCTGGGCGCGCGCATGGGCGATGCTTGTGCTGGCTTGGGTGCTGCTTGGTTGTGGCGGAGCTTGGTTGGTGAGACGATGTTGTGGAACCATTCATGCTTCCAAAAGCTCGAAACTTACAACTTTAACAATAATTAATATATAAAATTCCGAACTTCCGCTAAGGTCGATTTACATGCAACATTAACAATTACAAATAAATCCCCTAGCAAAGTGTACCTAAAATACCACAAAAACATCGTATAACTTGAGCGTATCACGGAGCAACAACTAACCTGAACCGAGAGTACTATTTCTCTTCTAAAAAAAAAAAAAAGTAAAGACTCATACATTATGAACTCACCATTACATGGTTGGGAGTACTCGCCTAAAAACGTAAAACAATTCACAACTCGACGTCTAGAACTTCAACTTGAAGTTATTATAACACTCACAATCACCAAGGCATATCACAAATGGCAAAACAAAATACTTTGACGGTCGCATCAACATTGGGCTGAGTCCTAACCCATAAACATTCATAGCACGTGTTTTGGAGTTTATGACTCACACGTAATCAATGACACCACGACAATCACATCAATGCACACTAAGCATTTACATCCAAAGAGTACTTAAATAACCTTACACGTGAATATGGACAACCTATTTTCTTTCTTTCAAATCGATTCTTTATTGGGAATCCAATAATAAATGACCTTTTTATAGAATTCTTGTTTGCAAAAAAAAATTGTTCAATCATTCTTACTTGTCACAAGAGTCTTCTAGACACTAAGTAACTAACATGCTAAGCTCTATCGATTTAAAGCGATTTCTTGAGGGATCCAATCAATCCAAATAATAAGGCATATATTTCCATTGGGTGTTGAAGCTTGGAATCTCTGACAATAGGGTCGAACATAACCCTGCCAACAAAGGTGGAGTTTAAAATCTCTGGCATTGGTTTGACTCATAGTCCCGACAGTGGGTGCATGGAGGCTTGAAACCTCCACCATGGGGCCGGCCATCCAACTATTCACTTTACTTAATTGGGACGAAACCCAGACAAGTTTAAACTTTAAAGTAGAGGTGATCATTTGCGGGCTTGGGCGGGTTGCGGGCCGGGCCTAACCAAAAAAATTTGTCCAACGGGCCTAATATGTCTAGTCCAAGCCCTTTTATACGGGCTAAACTACTTGCCCATGACCCGCCCTAATAAACGGGCGGGCTTGCACTCTTGGGCCTAACGGGCCTATTAATACTTATATTTTTTTCCAAATACTCTAGTTAATTTCCTTTTATATTTTTAGATTAAAACATAATTTTGGTTAAAATAGAAAAAAAGTTGATCATCACAACATAAGATAAAGAGAAAGTTAAAAATATTCGTAACAAAAATGTTAGAGGACGATAAATTATTAAGAAATTAAGTTAGTAAAGGTAAGAATAAAGACAATTATGTGTTGTCAAAGCTATATTAGTGCAAATAAACTATATATTCCAAAAGATAAATCAACACTAAATTAGTTAGATAAAAAATTATATTTCATTGAAAATAGATATTATGATAAACGGGCCGGGCGGGCTTGCCTGCTGTATATTTGAGGTTGTCCATATCCGCCCATTAATATTAGCGGGCCGGGCTTGGCCCGCCCATTTAGAATTTTTTTTCAAAGTTTGTTGTCCAAGCCCGCAACATTAGCGGGCCGGGTTGGGCGGGCTTAGCGGGTCGTCCCGTCCGTGAACAACTCTAGTTTAAAGCACATACACGATTTCAAATATTCTTTACTAAACGCCAAGTCTCCTATTACTTGGTAACACTCAAAACACATTATAGAGCGGTAGAAAGCTCCATTGACAGACCTTCAAGGCTCACAATCCGTGGGAGACTTGTCCCCCCTTTCAAAACTTTTTCAAAACATGTTCTTAACTTTTCCAAAATTCACTCAAATCGTTGTAGAAAAACCATTTCTAGATCGATTTGAGAACGAATCCACAACCTTAATTGAAACGTGTTTAAATTAATTTCACATACTACACAAACAAATTGAACAATTTCACATAGCCTTTGTTAGGGTAACTTACTCGTTGACCAAATAGGGCCAAATCGAGCTACTAAGGTAGTATAGAAAATGATATGCTCTATTTACATGAAACTAAAACTTACTTTATATAAAACTCCTTTTTAGAACCATGTCTCAAAACTAACACACATTCATAACACACCATAAACCGTTCACACACTATAGTCTCACAAAATAAAATTTCAAGTCATGCATGGATACGTGAATCACATAAACTAATGACTCCATCAACAATAATGGTGGTATTACCCTTGCCTACCAATACTCAACACTCCAAACATAGCAATCAAGAGTTAACTTAAACTCACTTCTCAAGGTTCATGAAATAGATATGGTCCACTATACTTCCTTAGTTTCTATTAAATTTATTAGCTTCGACCCAAACAACTAGTCATAGGCGCGACAAGATACAAGTAACCCTTACTCACTTAAAACTTAATCGAATTAATCAATTACACACTTAGACCACTATAATAACTTAGTCTCATTCTTCGGATAATATTTAAGCAAATTGAGTTTGCGCACATTAAACCATTCCTAATGGCCTCTAGGTCATTAACGACGATTTGTTCAACTTAGTGGGCGTCTAACGCCCCGAGGCGACACAAAGGAGAGCTTGTTATAAGTTATAACCATGCTATCTCGAGCTTCTTAATCAATTAACATGGTACAACTATAACTCCATAACTACGGTCATTTCATTAGACAAGTGCAAGAACCGTGGAGCTTGTAGCTTGTCATTTAAGGTTAGTGACTACCAATCAAGAACTTTACAATGACTTTAAATCAAAGACTTAGATTACTTCAACTTATACTCCTAACATTAAACTCAATGAGAAGAGACTATCTTCGTTAAACCGGTCTACATTAGACTCGCTAACCATTTTAGTGTTATTAGACTTTGATCACTACTAAACAAATCACATAATGGGGAACTACGCGTCACACCATCGACATGACTCGAGTTGACATTATGCCTTGCATATGTCACCACTCCATAGTCTTACTAGATACATGACAGTTACTAGTTGTTCTATAATGGTCTCAAGCCGAACTCCTTAACAGACAAATAAACAAGTAATACTTTACCGGGGTTAAACGATTGACCCTTAACGCGTTATGGTGACTTTGACTAGTCGGGGTATGCTCTGAGAAAACCCACTTAGACTAATTCCTTTTTCCTTTAGCTATCCACTTCATCACGAATACTCCATGAAAGTCAACGTAACACGACAACTTACGGTAGATAGTCATCTCATGACTCGCTAGACTACTTTAAACTCACGTAAACAAGGTCTATAGGCATGACCAAGAGAGTTAATAACTCGAGTTTCAACTCTTGTTATAGCCTCAACACACAACCATACACTAACAAGTCAATTCATAACACTTAGTCAACAAGATTAGCATATCCAAGACATAACCAAACCATTCCCTATAAGGTTTTCAATTAATTCACACCAACTACAATTCGTGCATGCCATCACTCAGCTCAATCGGTTTGCAATTCAATAATCAAGTAGTTAATCACTCGACATTCTCAAGGCCAAAAGATGGACAAAGTACGGGAGGTGGGTGGGTCTAACACCACAATACACACAAGAACAAACAAAAAAAAAATAAAAAAAAAATAAAAGGGAGTGCCACTTTGAATGGAATAAGGCTCACCCTTATCCACAATAATAGTTCGTCCTAATGCGAACATAAAAACCGACGAGCTAGATACTTAAATGAAATAGGTGACGATAGAAATTAACATCAAGACGGAATGTCACCCAAAAGTTCCCATAATCAAATGGAACTAAATTTCGCATTATGCGACTCAAACTTGAACTTATAGCACACTCTCGGCTATGCACCAACTTAAAATCAAAACCCAAACACGGATATACTCGAAATGGTTTACCTTTACTAGCCAATCAATCCAAACATGGAATCAAGCACAACTTAAGTTGAGTCAAACATGGAACTCAACTAGTTCCACACTTACCAAACTCATTGACTTTTATCAAGTCAAACATCTACATAAGAGGGATCCACAACAACTACCATACACAACAACCACATGTAATCCGTTACTTCCCATATCTCGATCTTACCTCGGCTTTTCAAATTTTAATACTTTCATTTATTTAGTCTTACTTAAGGTCACAACCTCAAGGTTACAACTCTAGGCACAACCTACTACGTCACAAAAATCTACCTCAAGGTAGGGATGGATCCAACTTCCAATCAAAACAATGATTAAAACTTTCGTACATTATTCTTCATCATTAACACGCACCCCGGCCGCTGGTGGTCTTAATGGTGAGGAACAATCCACATAGGGAGAGGTACTTTCTCCTAAAAACATAGTTTCAAAATATACAAAAGAATTTGGAGATCTAGATAGGTTCTAAATCGATGGTCACAACTCTAGGTCTCGATCCCAGACCACAACTAAAGGTTAACCTCTAAGGCTAACCTAAGGCCCTACACCTTGGCACTAAAGCGGTGGCTAATCCTCTAGACCACTTTAAGCTCAACTCTAGGCTCTAGTCATAAACTCAAACCGTTGGCTTTGATACCAAACTGAACAACCCCGAATTTCCATTTTCTTTAGAAAACATAACAAGTACAAAACACGGACAATTCAAGAGTTGTTATGCCGCGATTATTAAACATTTAATAACCGCAAGGCGAAAGATATTACTACTAATACATAAATCCATTATTAACTATTACAACTAAAAGGAAATGTAATTAATTAATACACTCCTATAACAAACCATAATTCTAAACTATTGCAAGCGGAAGTCTTAACTTTAATAAATCTACATCTAGGTGAAGTCAACGCTCTCACCCCAATATAAGCTAGTCACCATCCATTTTGCACATTGAAGACATGTAATATCAGCCAAAAGGCTAAGCAAGGTTTCATACCAATAACAACTTTGAACTATCCAATGTGTAGGTGGAATACATACATAGTATTCCACAAAATCATTTCACTTGTGCAACATTCAACTTGAATATAATGAGACTAACCTTCAATAATTCAAATCCACTTTACTTTCTTTCTAAACCATTCCGCAAAAATTTTCAAATATAACTCCTTTGAAATCCGTGAGTAGGAAGTATTAAGATCCAATGAGCTAGCTAGGCTCACTAGATAAGATAAGCACCAAAGTCCCTAGTATGCATACCCCTAACTTGATAACGTATCAAGAAGGAAGACTAATGGCAAGAGTATTGATCAATATACTCCCAACTACTAAAATAATTTTGTTGAGACACTCGTTAACTCAACATACTTCCATACTCGAGAAATACCGCTTACCCAGGCAACCCCACAATTTAATTAAACTTGGTAAACTTAGTAACAATGAGGAACTTCCTCCTTTTTAATAATCTCAAACTTGTCTCACGAGGAACTTCCTCCTTTTAATATAATTCTCTAAAATAATCTCATAAATTATTTTGATATAAATATCGTCAAAACAATTAAAAGCTCCATAAATAGCATCGTAAAACGATTCCAACCTCAATATAAATCACAAATCAAAATGAAATACTTTATGAAATAACTGCATGAAGCTAAGTATGAAATCTTACCATATCAGCAACAATGTCAACGAATCTCAAATTTTAAGTCTAAAAGGTTCCTCTACAAACCCGTGATCTACAATATAATATCATAGTATAAGTAACATACGGTGTACCTAGAGTTAACTCGACTCTACACATTCCCGGGCACCAACACTCATACCATACTTTTGTATAATGTAGTTCATGTCAAAATATAAAGTTAGAGTATATCATATAAACAAAGGAATAAAAACTCAGCCATAAGGCATATTGATTATGCAACTAAGCTACGGAACCATTCACTTCAAACTATTCTTGTGAATATCTTAACTTTTGTCAAGCATTTCATAAACTTTAACATGGCAGTAGCATCAGGAGACCACAACACTTGCAATTAAAGCATTCTTGCCAAGTATGAATTTTAATAATGACACTACCATTAACCTCAAGACCATAAGAAAATAATACCGAGTTGAAATTAGTGCCCAAATTGCAAGATCAGTACGAGCATAATCATATTAACAAGGATACAAAGCAAGTTTCATGACTAGACTTAACTACTCACAACTAAAACACCGCAACAGTAAACCCACACTTAATTATCACTATACTACATACACTCATGCTAATTTCGATATATTTCATTGACCAAATAACTATAGTTTTGTACTAAAAATTCGACTGACCTCACAAACAATCCACATAACAATAGTTTTCGGGTAAATTTTGAAACCAACAATATTGCAAAATAAATAAATCTGAAAACATGTTAACTAAGTCATATTAGCCATCAAACATGAACTAATTACTCAAATTTCGTATAACAAACTTTTCCCTCAATTTAATTTATTCAAGAACCCTAATTTAACAAAAATCCGAAATTTAGATAAATTAACCCAATACGAAAATAAACTGAAGATTATACTTACTTGATTGGGGAAAGTAATAAGGGTGAAACTACACTATAAAAGACCGAAAAAACTGTTTCTTTCATCCGATTTCCGACCCAAAATCCGCAAGCCCAAGAACCAATTCTCTCTTCAAAACTAACGAACCAAAGATGAAGATGGAGATGATGGATCAAGGTTGATGTGTGATAATGGTTGAAGCAAGAATTAAAGGAGAAAAAAACAAACGAAGAATTTGCACTTACGGAGACGAAGGGACGCTTTGCGGGAAAAATAAAGAGTAGTGGTGGTGAATGATTTTGTTGTTGCCTTCTTTGTAGTTTATGTTTAGGTATTAACTTCCCTTTTCTTATATTTTTTTTTAATCTCTTTTCCTTTTTCTTTCTCTATCTTTATGACTTGATCAACCTATTAAATATAGGAATTAGTTTTAACTACTTAGGTAAAGTCAAATGAAAAATAAATATATATATTTTATAAAAGAGTATTTTAAATTATTTTTATAAACTAAAATAATATAAATAATTACTAAACATGTATAAAAAATACGGGGTGTTACAATCTACCCCCTTAAAATAAGTTTCGTCCCGAAACTTAAAGTATTACGCAAATGATCAAACTTATACTCTTGTTTATGAAAACAATTCTCATTAACTCTATAGGTTAGCTAACTACTATCACTCAGGATAACATCTCCAACAACCAAATCATTTCATAGAATATCTCCAAGCAACTAATGCACTTTCTCATAGATCAATTCAATTGATCACCTTTATAACCAAACAATCATTCCAACTAATATATTCATACCATAACAAGTAGAACCAGCACCTCATAGATCAATTCATTTGATCACCCTTGTAGACATACAACCATTTCAACTAAAATGCTCAGATTATAAGAAGTAAAACATGCAACATATCACAAGGTTCACCATAAAACTTTACCATAAAACTTGTAATCATACACGAATTATGTATACTTTAGACATTAAGGTATAAATCACATATGAAATCATAACAACTTTTAGCACCAAACACACAATCGGGCACGAAATCTACCCCCTAAAAAGGAAGTTACGCCTCGTAACTAACAATAACATGAACAAGAGATAGGGACACATAAAACAAATGACATCCTTGGTCTTACGAGTAGTTCCTCGGTGTTGTGGTTTGACCATAAAACCTTTACTATCCATTTCTCAACCTTACGGGTCCTGGAGATCTATCGGTCTAGAGTCTCAACTAGAACTCCAACTATCACCATGTGAAGAGTTACTAATACGATGTCGTAACTAAGAAACATGGAATACATTACAAACACAATCAACAATCCTGGTCAAGGATCACATATGGATCGATAAACCTCGGGAATCAATTTCCTTACTAAGGCTTAGACACGACGGGAAAGAATCTAAGTCGAGCTAAACCGAACTACTACCGTCACACTCGTTGAACTATGTCGTAGAGTGTGGAATTCAATTTATAACTACACTATGGTTCACAAGCTCTTCAAATAATAACATAGGATTTTCTCGAAAATCCTGGGAGTTTCCTTTGTTAAATGGACAACTCGAAATGAGAAAAGGTGTTCTAAACTGTTACAATCACAATACATAAAAGCATTTCCAAATCCAGTACTCAACGCTTTCGCGGAGCAACAACTAACCTGAACCGAGAGTACTATTTCTCTTCTAAAAAAAAAAAAAAGTAAAGACTCATACAATATGAACTCACCATTACATGGTTGGGAGTACTCGCCTAAAAACGTAAAACAATTCACAACTCGACGTCTAGAACTTCAACTTGAAGTTATTATAACACTCACAATCACCAAGGCATATCACAAATGGCAAAACAAAATACTTTGACGGCCGCATCAACATTGGCCGAGTCCTAACCCATAAACATTCATAGCACGTGTTTTGGAGTTTATGACTCACACGTAATCAATGACACCACGACAATCACATCAATGCACACTAAGCATTTACATCCAAAGAGTACTTAAATAACCTTACACGTGAATATGGACAACCTATTTTCTTTCTTTCAAATCGATTCTTTATTGGGAATCCAATAATAAATGACCTTTTTATAGAATTCTTGTTTGCAAAAAAAAAATTGATCAATCATTCTTACTGTCACAACAGTCTTCTAGACACTAAGTAACAACATGCTAAGCTCTATCGATTTAAAGCGATTTCTTGACGGGGATCCAATCAATCCAAATAATAAGGCATATATTTCCATTGGGTGTTGAAGCTTGGAACCTCTGACAATAAGGTCGAACATAACCCTGCCAACAAAGGTGGAGTTTAAAATCTCTGGCATTGGTTTGACTCATAGTCCCGACAGTGGGAGCGTGGAGGCTTGAAACCTCCACCATGGGGCCGGCCATCCAACTATTCACTTTACTTGGGACGAAACCCAGACAAGTTTAAAGCACATACACGATTTCAAATATTCTTTACTAAACGCCAAGTTTCCTATTACTTGGTAACACTCAAAACACATTATAGAGCGGTAGAAAGCTCCATTGACAGACCTTCAAGGCTCACAATCCGTGGGAGACTTGTCCCCCCTTTCAAAACTTTTTCAAAACATGTTCTTAACTTTTCCAAAATTCACTCAAATCGTTGTAGAAAAACCATTTCTAGATCGATTTGAGAACGAATCCACAACCTTAATTGAAACGTGTTTAAATTAATTTCACATACTACACAAACAAATTGAACAATTTCACATAGCCTTTGTTAGGGTAACTTACTCGTTGACCAAATAGGGCCAAATCGAGCTACTAAGGTAGTATAGAAAATGATATGCTCTATTTACATGAAACTAAAACTTACTTTATATAAAACTCCTTTTTAGAACCATGTCTCAAAGCTAACACACATTCATAACACACCATAAACCGTTCACACACTATAGTCTCACAAAATAAAATTTCAAGTCATGCATGGATACGTGAATCATATAAACTAATGACTCCATCAACAATAATGGTGGTATTACCCTTGCCTACCGATACTCAACACTCCAAACATAGCAATCAAGAGTTAACTTAAACTCACTTCTCAAGGTTCATGAAATAGATATGGTCCACTATACTTCCTTAGTTTCTATTAAATTTATTTGCTTCGACCCAAACAACTAGTCATAGACTGGCGATAAGATACACGTAACCCTTACTCACTTAAAACTTAATCGAATTAATCAATTACACACTTAGACCACTATAATAACTTAGTCTCATTCTTCGGATAATATTTAAGCAAATTGAGTTTGCGCACATTAAACCATTCCTAATGGCCTCTAGGTCATTAACGACGATTTGTTCAACTTCAAGTGGGCGTCTAACGCCCCAGGGCGACACAAAGGAGAGCTTGTTATAAGTTATAACGACGCTATCTCGAGCTTCTTAACCAATTAACATGGTACAACTATAACTCCATAACTACAGTCATTTCATTAGACAAGTGCAATAAACTGTGGAACTTGTAGCTTGTCATTTAAGGTTAGTGACTACCAATCAAGAACTTTACAATGACTTTAAATCAAAGACTTAGATTACTTCAACTTATACTCCTAACATTAAACTCAATGAGAAGAGACTATCTTCGTTAAACCAGTCTACATTAGACTCGCTAACCATTTTAGTGTTATTAGACTTTGATCACTACTAAACAAATCACATAATGGGGAACTACGCGTCCCACCATCGACATGATTCGAGTTGACATTATGCCTTGCATATGTCACCACTCCATAGTCTTACTAGATACATGACATTTACTAGTTGTTCTATAATGGTCTCAAGCCGACTCCTTAACACCGACAAATAAACAGTAATACTTTACCAGGGTCAAACGATTGACCCTTAACGCGTTATAAGCTGACTTTGACTAGTCACGGGTATGCTACGAGAAACCGACCCACTTAGACTAATTCCTTTTTCCTTTAGCTATCCACTTCATCACGAATACTCCATGAAAGTCAACAGAACACGACAACTTACAGTAGATAGTCATCTCATGACTCACTAGACTACTTTAAACTCACGTAAACAAGGTCTATAGGCATGACCAAGAGAGCTAATAACTCGAGTTTCAACTCTTGTTATATCCTCAACACACAACCATACACTACCAAGTCAATTCATAACACTTAGTCAACAAGATTAGCATATCCAAGACATAACCAAACCATTCCCTATAAGGTTTTCAATTAATTCACACCAACTACAATTCGTGCATGCCATCACTCAACTCAATCAGTTTGCAATTCAATAATCAAGTAGTTAATCACTTAACATTCTCAAGGCCAAAAGATGGACAAAGTACGGGAGGTGGGTGGGTCTAACACCACAATACATACAAGAACAAACAAAAAAAAATAAAAAAAAAATAAAAGGGAGTGCCACTTTGAATGGAATAAGGCTCACCCTTATCCACAATAATAGTTCGTCCTAATGCGAACATAAAAACCGACGAGCTAGATACTTAAATGAAATAGGTGACGATAGAAATTAACATCAAGACGGAATGTCATCCCAAAGTTCCCATAAACAAATGGAACTAAATTTCGCATTATGCGACTCAAACTTGAACTTATAGCACACTCTCGGCTATGCACCAACTTAAAATCAAAACCCAAACACGGATATACTCGAAATGGTTTACCTTTACTAGCCAATCAATCCAAACATGGAATCAAGCACAACTTAAGTTGAGTCAAACATGGAACTCAACTAGTTCCACACTTACCAAACTCATTGACTTTTTCAAGTCAAACATCTACATAAGAGGGATCCACAACAACTACCATACACAACAACCACATGTAATCCGTTACTTCCCATATCTCAATCTTACCTCGGCTTTTCAAATTTTAATACTTTCATTTATTTAGTCTTACTTAAGGTCACAACCTCAAGGTTACAACTCTAGGCACAACCTACTACGTCATAAAAATCTACCTCAAGGTAGGGATGGATCCAACTTTCAATCAAAACAATGATTAAAACTTTCGTACATTATTCTTCATCATTAACACGCACCCCGGTCGCTGGTGGTCTTAATGGTGATGAACAATCCACATAGGGAGAGGTACTTTCTCCTAAAAACATAGTTTCAAAATAAACAAAAGAATTTGGAGATCCCGATAGGTTCTAAATCGATGGTCACAACTCTAGGTCTCAATCCTAGACCACAACTAAAGGTTAACCTCTAAGGCTAACCTAAGGCCCTACACCTTGGCACTAAACTGGTGGCTAATCCTCTAGACCACTTTAAGCTCAACTCTAGGCTCTAGTCATAAACTCGAACCGTTGGCTCTGATACCAACTGTAACAACCCTGAATTTCCATTTTCTTTAGAAAACATAATAGAGTACAAACACGAACAATTCAAGAGCTGTTATGCCGCGATTATTAAACATTTAATAACCGCAAGGCGAAAGATATTACTACTAATACATAAATCCATTATTAACTATTACAACTAAAAGGAAATGTAATTAATTAATACACTCCTATAACAAACCATAATTCTAAACTATTGCAGCGGAAGTCTTAACTTTAATAAATCTACATCTAGGTGAAGTCAACGCTCTCACCCCAATATAAGCTAGTCACCATCCAGCCCTGCACATTGAAGACATGTAATATCAGCCAAAAGGCTGAGCAAGGTTTCATACCAATAACAACTTTGAACTATCCAATGTGCAGGTGGAATACATACATAGTATTCCACAAAATCATTTCACTTGTACAACATTCAACTTGAATATAATAGACAACCTTCAATAATTCAAATCCACTTTACTTTCTTTCTAAACCATTCGTCAAAATTTTCAAATATAACTCCTTTGAAATCGTGAGTAGGAAGTATTAAGATCCAATTAGCTAGCTAGGCTCACTAGATAAGATAAGCACCAAAGTCCCTAGTATGCATACCCCTAACTTGATAACGTATCAAGAAGGAAGACTAATGGCAAGAGTATTGATCAATATACTCCCAACTACTAAAATAATTTTGTTGAGACACTGTTAACTCAACATACTTCCATACTCGAGGAATACCGCTTACCGGCAACCCCACAATTTAATTAAACTTGGTAAACTTAGTAACAATGAGGAACTTCCTCCTTTTTAATAATCTCA
This sequence comes from Beta corolliflora, assembly GCA_947648045.1. NCBI lineage: Eukaryota > Viridiplantae > Streptophyta > Magnoliopsida > Caryophyllales > Amaranthaceae > Beta > Beta corolliflora. The sequence continues at coordinate 17,244 of CANSZD010001987.1, forward strand.
AACTTGTCTCACGAGGAACTTCCTCCTTTTAATATAATTCTCTAAAATAATCTCATAAATTATTTTGATATAAATATCGTCAAAACAATTAAAAGCTCCATAAATAGCATCGTAAAAATGATTCCAACCTCAATATAAATCACAAATCAAAATGAAATACTTTCTGAAATAATCTGTACAAGCTAAGTATGAAATCTTACCTTATCAGCAACAACAGTCAACGAATCTCAAATTTTAAGTCTAAAAGGTTCCTCTACAAACCCGTGATCTACAATATAATATCATAGTATAAGTAACATACGGTGTACCTAGAGTTAACTCGACTCTACACATTCCCGGGCACCAACACTCATACCATACTTTTGTATAATGTTGTTCATGTCAAAATATAAAGTTGGAGTATATCATATAAACAAAGGAATAAAACTTCAGCCATAAGGCATATTGATTGTGCAACTAAGCTACGGAACCATTCACTTCAAACTATTCTTGTGAATATCTTAACTTTAGTCAAGCATTTCATAAACTTTAACATGGCAGTAGCATCAGGAGACCACAACACTTGCAATTAAAGCATTCTTGCCAAGTATGAATTTTAATAATGACAATACCATTAACCTCAATACCATAAGAATATATTACCGAGTTGAAATTAGTGCCCAAATTGCAAGATCAGTACGAGCATAATCATATTAACAAGGATACAAAGCAAGTTTCATGACTAGACTTAACTACTCACAACTAAAACACCGCAACAGTAAACCCACACTTAATTATCACTATACTACATACACTCATGCTAATTTCTGATATATTTCATTGACCAAATAACTATAGTATTGTACTAAAAATTCGACAGCCCACAAACAATCCACATAACAATAGTTTTCGGGTAAATTTCGAAACCAACAATATTGCAAAATAAATAAATCTGAAAACATGTTAACTAAGTCATATTAGCCATCAAACATGAACTAATTACTCAAATTTCGTATAACAAACTTTTCCCTCAATTTATTTATTCAAGAACCCTAATTTAACAAAAATCCGAAATTTAGATAAATTAACCCAATACGAAAATAAACTGAAGATTATACTTACTTGATTAGGGAAAGTAATAAGGGTGAAACTACACTATAAAAGACTCGAAAAAAACTGTTCTTTCATCCGATTTCCGACCCGAAATCCGCAAGCCCAAGAACCAATTCCTCTCTTCAAAACTAACGAACCAAAGATGAAGATGGAGATGATGGATCAAGGTTGATGTGTGATAATGGTTGAAGCAAGAATTAAAGGAGAAACAAAACAAAAGAAGAATTTGCACTTACAGGACGAAGGGACGCTTTGCGGGGAAACATAAAGAGTAGTGGTGGTGAATGATTTTGTTGTTGCCTTGCTGTAGTTTATGTTTAGGTATTAACTTCCCTTTTCTTATATTTTTTTTAATCTCTTTTCCTTTTTCTTTCTCTATCTTTATGACTTGATCAACCTAGTAAATCTAGGAATTAGTTTTAACTACTTAGGTAAAGTCAAATGAAAAATAAATATATATATTTTATAAAAGAGTATTTTAAATTATTTTTATAAACTAAAATATTATAAATAATTACTAAACATGTATAAAAAATACGGAGTGTTACAATCTACCCCCCTTAAAATAAGTTTCGTCCCGAAACTTAAAGTATTACTCAAATGATCAAACTTATACTCTTGTTTATGAAAACAGCTCATTAACTCTTTAGGTTAGCTAACTACTATCACTCCGGATAACATCTCCAACAACCAAATCATTTCATAGAATATCTCCTAACAACTAATGCATCTTTCTCATAGATCAATTCAATTGATCACCTTTATAACCAAACAATCATTCCAACTAATATATTCATACCATAACAAGTAGAACCAAAGACCTCATAGATCAATTCATTTGATCACCCTTGTAGACATACAACCATTTCAACTAAAATGCTCAGATTATAAGAAGTAAAACATGCAACATATCACAAGGTTCACCATAAAACTTTACCATAAAACTTGTAATCATACACGAATTATGTATACTTTAGACATTAAGGTATAAATCACATATGAAATCATAACAACTTTTAGCACCAAACACACAATCGTACGAAATCTACCCCCCTAAAAAGGAAGTTACGCCTCGTAACTAACAATAACATGAACAAGAGATAGGGACACATAAAACAAATGACATCCTTGGTCTTACGAGTAGTTCCTCGGTGTTGTGGTTTGACCATAAAACCTTTACTATCCATTTCTCAACCTTACGGGTCCTAGAGATCTATCGGTCTAGAGTCTCAACTAGAACTCCAACTATCACCATGTGAAGAGTTACTAATACGATGTCGTAACTAAGAAACATGGAATACATTACAAACACAATCAACAATCCGGTCAAGGATCACATATGGATCGATAAACCTGGGAATCAATTTCCTTACTAAGGCTTAGACACGACGGGAAAGAATCTAAGTCGAGCTAAACCGAACTACTACCGTCACACTCGTTGAACTATGTCGTAGAGTGTGGAATTCAATTTATAACTACACTATGGTTCACAAGCTCTTCAAATAATAACATAGGATTTTCTCGAAAATCCGCAGAGTTTCCTTTGTTAAATGGACAACTCGAAATGAGAAAAGGTGTTCTAAACCCGTTACAATCACAATACATAAAAGCATTTTCAAATCCAAGGACTCAACGCTTTCGCGAAGCAACAACTAACCTGAACCGAGAGTACTATTTCTCTTCTAAAAAAAAAAAAAAGTAAAGACTCATACAATATGAACTCACCATTACATGGTTGGGAGTACTCGCCTAAAAACGTAAAACAATTCACAACTCGACGTCTAGAACTTCAACTTGAAGTTATTATAACACTCACAATCACCAAGGCATATCACAAATGGCAAAAAAAAATACTTTGACGGCCGCATCAACATTGGCCGAGTCCTAACCCATAAACATTCATAGCACGTGTTTTGGAGTTTATGATTCACACGTAATCAATGACACCACGACAATCACATCAATGCACACTAAGCATTTACATCCAAAGAGTACTTAAATAACCTTACACGTGAATATGGACAACCTATTTTCTTTCTTTCAAATCGATTCTTTATTGGGAATCCAATAATAAATGACCTTTTTATAGAATTCTTGTTTGCAAAAAAAAAAATTGTTCAATCATTCTTACTGTCACAACAGTCTTCTAGACACTAAGTAACAACATGCTAAGCTTTATCGATTTAAAGCGATTTCTTGACGGGGATCCAATCAATCCAAATAATAAGGCATATATTTCCAATGGGTGTTGAAGCTTGGACCTCTGACAATAGGGTCGAACATAACCCTGCCAACAAAGGTGGAGTTTAAAATCTCTGGCATTGGTTTGACTCATAGTCCCGACAGTGGGAGCGTGGAGGCTTGAAACCTCCACCATGGGGCCGGCCATCCAATTATTCACTTTACTTGGGACGAAACCCAGACAAGTTTAAAGCACATACACGATTTCAAATATTTTTTACTAAACGCCAAGTCTCCTATTACTCGGTAACACTCAAAACACATTATAGAGCGGTAGAAAGCTCCATTGACAGACCTTCAAGGCTCACAATCCGTGGGAGACTTGTCCCCCCTTTCAAAACTTTTTCAAAACATGTTCTTAACTTTTCCAAAATTCACTCAAATCGTTGTAGAAAAACCATTTCTAAATCGATTTGAGAACGAATCCACAACCTTAATTGAAACGTGTTTAAATTAATTTCACATACTACACAAACAAATTGAACAATTTCACATATCCTTTGTTAGGGTAACTTACTCGTTGACCAAATAGGGCCAAATCGAGCTACTAAGGTAGTATAGAAAATGATATGCTCTATTTACATGAAACTAAAAATTACTTTATATAAAACTCCTTTTTAGAACCATGTCTCAAAACTAACACACATTCATAATACACCATAAACCGTTCACACACTATAGTCTCACAAAATAAAATTTTAAGTCATGCATGGATACGTGAATCACATAAACTAATGACTCCATCAACAATAATGGTGGTATTACCCTTGCCTACCGATACTCAACACTCCAAACATAGCAATCAAGAGTTAACTTAAACTCACTTCTCAAGGTTCATGAAATAGATATGGTCCACTATACTTCCTTAGTTTCTATTAAATTTATTAGCTTCGACCCAAACAACTAGTCATAGACTGGCGACAAGATACACGTAACCCTTACTCACTTAAAACTTAATCGAATTAATCAATTACACACTTAGACCACTATAATAACTTAGTCTCATTCTTCGGATAATATTTAAGTAAATTGAGTTTGCGCACATTAAACCATTCCTAATGGCCTCTAGGTCATTAACGACGCATTTGTTCAACTTCAAGTGGGCGGCTAACGCCCTGTGGCGACACAAAGGGAGAGCTTGTTATAAGTTATAACCACGCTATCTCGAGCTTCTTAACCAATTAACATGGTACAACAATAACTCCATAACTACAGTCATTTCATTAGACAAGTGCAAGAAACAGTGGAGCTTGTAGCTTGTCATTTAAGGTTAGTGACTACCAATCAAGAACTTTACAATGACTTTAAATCAAAGACTTAGATTACTTCAACTTATACTCCTAACATTAAACTCAATGAGAAGAGACTATCTTCGTTAAACCTGTAACACCCCGTCCTTCTACTACTAAGATACTAACTAAGTCTAATTAAGAAATACTAAAAAGACGTTAGCGGAAATAACGTCGGGACGGTTATGCTACTCTAAAACAATATTTAAAGATAATCCTCAAAACAAAGTTTCATAACTCCAAAAAGAATATCCAAGAGAAACATTATAGTTCTAAATAAAAGAAATATCCCAAATCATAACAAAAAACATCATCCAAAAACTACGAGACATGCAAGTCTCCCGATAAAACTGAGATAAATCTAAATGTCCTTGAAAGCTATCCAAAAGTAAGTCTCCCTATGGTCAACATAGATTTCATCTACCAAAAACAAGACTAAGAGCTTCTTCTCACTACAAACTCTCACTCGCTAGCCCAAGCAGTCACCGCCTAGCAATCATTTCCATCTGCAAGGATATATATTAAATAATTCCACAGTCAGTGGGGAGTAACTAGCAGTTCTCCCAGAACAATAGCAATCAAAGCACAATTCAGAAGTAGATTATTAAGAAAGGAAAATCATGCAATCATTACATCAATAGCATGCACATAAAAATCATAAAGCTCATAGGTAAAACAAGTGATCATCAAAAATAAGTAAACAAGATATAATGAGTGTGATAATTCTAGAATATATAAATAATGTTAAATCAAACTACAACAAGTTATTGAGTCAGAAACCGAACGCCAGTGATTCGCAAATCACTTCCTAAGATTTGTCGGATCGCAATCTCCAGTGTCCGGCCTATGGGCTTACGTTCCCCACTGCCTGTATCTAAGAATGGCCAAACTCCCGATGCAGGGTAGAACACGCAGAACTCCCTGTCCTCTCGGACGACAACAATTAACCCAGGTGTACCCCTAGTTCGCAAACCAGGTGGTTGGCATGTTCTTCACCGGGGACTACATCTATCCCACCGGATATTCTTATCTCAAAATAAAATCATGCATATAGTTCAAGTATCATTCATCTAAAATATTCATCAAAAGGGATGCCACCCGACCTTATACCCTGATTCATCAAAACAGCTTCTTCATAATTCCTCAAACTAAATTACTTGCAATTTCTTAACAGATACCTCCCACAATAAACACTTGAACATCACTAAACATCATCATGATATTATACTAATTTTTACAGCAACCACACCTCAATCAAAAATACATCACCAATTAATTCTAAATCTTATTCAATAAAAGAGAAGTAACAATTAATCATTTTCTTTCATAAATCAAACATAAACATATGGTTACCCAATGATCCATACTGCATACTACTGAAAATCAGCAATCCAGAATATAATAAATTATGAATTATTTCTGACTTACAAGCCCTCAAATGATTTAAAAGTGTATCTTCAATTTCACCACAAAAACACCATAATAATTATTAAACTAATAATTGCGAGCAGTAAAATCACACAAAAATTATAATACGACCCTAATGGATCTACTGACATGGTACAATTTTTATTTATAATTTTCGGACTCCAAAAGTATTTTTAACAGTTCATATACAGATTACTCAATAAGGCCAATATAATAATTAAAAATATAAACAGACGCCCAAAATTTACCAAAAATTTATATAACATGTAACAACTCACGGAAATACATAATATTCAAAGAAATGAATTTTTCTGCCTATATAAATAATTTCCATGATTTATAAACTAACAGAACCGAAATTACAAAAAAAAGATATATCAATTAATTAAAACAGTAAACAGTAGGTAAAAATTATTCTAAGTCATAGAATACATACTACGCATGTAACATGATCTAAGAAAAATAATTTCATCAATTTTAACAGTCGTTCCAAAATTATTATTGAATTTAGCCAATAACGCACAAAACACCAATTAAATCAAATAAATACTAAAAATCATGCGAAAATTATTTTTATCTACACAGTATTCACATAGCATGTATCAAGTATATTCGTGTCAAATTTCATCAAAAATTTCATTCAAAATGTATTTTAAATAATTCCTAGCGCAATAAACTAAACCGAATAATACCCTAATCGCAATGGTTCTAAGACAACTACTAGTTACCTGGATCGTCGGAGGCGAGCTGAAAACTTCTGGAAAATCGCAAAATAGGCGTGTGATCCTCTTCTTCTTCAAATTCCAAGCACCAAGTATAAGAAAAAGGCAACAAGAACAATTCACGAACAATTAACAAGAAGTAGAAATGAAAATTTTTGAGAGAATGAGAGAGATGATGATGGCCGAAAATGGCAGCAAAGAGTTTCTGATTTTTAATCAGAAATTGAAGTGATGATGGTTGGTTTTAAGGAGGTTTAATGATGAAGAATCATTAAAGGGTTATGGGAGTTACAAGACATCAAAGAGTCACAAGAAAATAAAAAGAAAAGAAAGAAAAGAAAATGAGGCCCTCCTCTTTCCTTCACTTGGCCGGCTGTCCAAGCCCACAACCAACAAAAAAATATTTCGGCCCAATTCAACAATGATCCATGCCTCAAAAGCCCGCTACGCGATAAAACGATTACTTCCTAAATCGCGCCTAAACTTTGAAAATACTTAATAATGAAAATAATTCTAATAAATCATATTATAAATATAAATATAATAAAAACATTAACACGCCATAAAAATAAAAATAATAATTCGGCTCCCAAAATTATAAAATAAAAATAATTAATTTAGAGAAAATAATAGTTTTAGAGAAAACTTTAGTCAAAAACTAGGAGCAAAATTACGGGTTGTTACAATCTCCCCTCCTTAAATAAAGTTTCGTCCTCGAAACTTCGAAAACACACAAATAAAACAAGAACACAAATAGTACCTGAAACGAATAGTTCCGGGTATTTCAGCCGCATCGACTCTTCGGTTTCCCAAGTAGCTTCTTCGTACTTTTGACTTCTCCAAAGTACTTTAACCAAGGGAATCACCTTCCTTCTGAGAGCACGATTCTGACGGTCCAATATACGAACAGGTCGCTTTTCAAAAGTCAAATTCGGCTCAACCGATACCGACTCAACAGGATCACATGCGAAGGATCACTACGATACCCGCGCAACCGTGACCCATGAAACACATCATGAACCTTCGACGGCTCCGCGCAAAGCCAAACGATACGCGACCTCCCCCGATCCTTTCAAGAATCTCATAGGGACCTACGTACTCGGACTCAACTTGCCCTTTTGACCAAACCGCATCACTCCCTTCATAGGAGAAACCTTCAAAAGAACCTTATCTTCCACCTCAAAAGAAATAGGCTTCCGACGCAAATTAGCATACGATTTCTGCCTATCTTGAGCAGCCTTCATCTTTGCTTGAATTACTTTCACCGCTCAATCGTATCCCGAATTAACTCCGGCCCAAAATTAATGAGTCACCGATGTCGCTCCAACAAGTAGGACTACGACACTTCCTTCCATAGAGAGCCTCATACGGAGCCATTTGGATACTAGCTTGATAACCGTTGTTATAAGAGAACTCCACCAAGCTAAGAGACTTGACCCAAGACCGCTGAAATTCCAAGGCACAAGCACGAAGCATATCTTCCAAGGTTTGAATAGTTCTCTCGCTCGACCATCGGTAGCTGCATGAAATGCGTACTAAGCTTCAACTTCGAACCAAAAGCCTCTTGCAAAGCAATCCGTAAATGGGATAGGAATCGCGGATCACGGCCGAGACGATGTCTTTGGGAACCCCATGAAGACGAATGATCTCATTAGCATAAGCTTCGCCTAACTCTTCCATAGACCAAGTGTTCTTCATCGCAATAAAACGAGCCACTTTGGTCAACCGATCCACAATTACCCACACAAAGATTCAATCCACCAAGGCTCTAGGCAAACCCATCACGAAATCCATCGAGATCGAGTCGAACTTCCAAGCAGGAATAGCAAAGGTTGCAACAAACCACCGGGCCTCCGATGCTCAATTTTCACCTTCTCGACGGACCCAAACACCTAGCTACGAACTCGGCGATCTCTCTCTCTTCATACCAGGCCACCAAAAATTAGCCTACAAATCCTTATAAAGCTTGTCACCCCCGAGGATGAACGGAATAAGGAGTACTATGAGCTTCTTCGAGAATCTTTCTCTTAAGCTCACAATCATTGGGCACACACCAACGCCCCATAAACCTCAAGCTATCATCGCACGGATCTCAAAATTCTCTCGCACGACCTTGCATCTTTGCTTCACGGATCTTCTCTAGCTTCCGGATCACCTCTTTGCTTGCTTCTTAACTCCCGGAACAACTCGGGCTCGGCACTCATGGAACCCAACAAAGCGAGACACATAACCCCGAGGAACAACCTCGATATCAAGCTTGCGAAACTCTTCACATAATTCACGAGACACCACCATAGCAGCGTTTAATGAATGCTTACTCTTGCGACTCGAGCATCCGCTACCTTATTCGCCTTACCCTCTTGGTAATCCGGGGTCGATCATAATCCTTGATCAATTCAAGCCACCTTCTCTCGCCTCATGTTAAGATCACGCCGAGTGAAGATGTACTTCGTGCTCTTGTGGTCGTATACACCTTACACGGAACACCATACGGATAGTGTCGCCATATCTTTAGTGCAAACACCACAGCCCGCTAACTCCGCATCATGGGTCGGGTAATTCCTCTCATGCACCTTCACCGCCTCGAACCATAGGCTATTACTTTCCCTTGCCGCATCAAAACACAACCTGCACCATTCTTCGATGCATCACTCGAACACTTCATACCCAACGCCCTCGATGGCAAGGAAAGAACAGGAGCAGAGGTCAAACTCTCTTTCAACTCGTAAATGCCCCTTCACAATCCTCATACCGCACGAACTTGCGGTCCTTGCGCATCAAGCGAGTCGAGGTTGAGCTAACTTGGAGAAATTTTGAACGAACCTCCTATAATAGCCGACGGACCCTTAAAACTCCGAATCTCGGACACATTCTTAGGACTCTCCCACTCGACAACGGCCTTGATCTTAGCGGGATCCACCTTAACTCCTTCCTTACCGATTACATGCCCTAGAAAAGCAACTTCCTTCGCCCGTAACTCGCACTTAGACAAACTTTGCGAACCACTTTTGCTTGCGTTGTGAACATCCAACACCGAGTCTCAAATGCTTCTCATGCTCCTTCTCATCCTTAGAGTAAAAGAAGATCATCGATAAACACGACCACACAAGTATCCAAGTACTCGTGGAAAGAGCGATTCATTTGATCCATGAAAATCGCAGGAGCATTTCGTGAGACCAAAAGGCATCACTTCAAATTCATAGTGCCCATACCGGTGCGAAAAGCGTCTTCGGAATATCCTCCTTCTTCACGGGAATTTAATGATATCCGGATCTCGGATCGATCTTGGAAAATACACCAAGCACCTTTAACCGATCAAAGAGATCTTCAATGCGAGGCAACGGATATTTATTCTTGATCGTTACCTTATTCAACTCACGGTAATCGATGCACGTACGCATACTCCCGTCTTTCTTCTTGACAAAAGTAACGAGAGCACCCCATGGAGACACACTAGGCCTTATGAAGCCCTTATCTATCGCCTCTTGCAATTGAGTCTTCAACTCTTGCAATTCGGACGGCGCCATTCTATACTGAGCCTTGGATATAGGAGCAGTGCCTGTACCAAATCAATGCGTAACTCCACATCTCTTTCGGGAGGAATACCCCGGCAACTCTTCGAGAAACACATCGGGATAATCCCGAACTACCGGAATACTCTCGAGCTGATCTTCAGATGACAAATCCTTCACCATGCAAAGGTATACCATATCACCTTTTTGACGCATCTTCCGCATTCTCAGAGCGGAAACCCACTTAACACCCTTCTTCACTACAACACCAGAATAAGAAATCCTTTTTCCCTTAGAATCTCTCGAGCACCACCTTCGATCACGGCTTGAATGCGGGCATGATACTTCGATAACCGGGCCTATTCCGAGGATCACATCAAACTCTGACATAGGAAACTCCTTACGATCAGCTGGCAACTCAGAACCCAGAATGACAGGCACACCCTTAAACTCAGAATGACAGGGATAATTCTCACCAGACGGAAGAGATATTAGGGACTTAACAGGAGATCTAGAGGAAAGATTAGCTTTTTGAATGAAGGAGCTAGCAACAAAAGACACTGTAGCACCAGTATCGAACAGAACAAAAGCAGGGGTATTATTTACAAGAAAAATACCAGTGATGACATCAGGATGGACATCGACTTCAGCTTGCGTCATCACATAAATCCTGTTCTTCGGAGGAGCAGAAGAACTAACTGGCTTAGCAGGACCAGCAGAAAAAGACGGAGCTCGAGGATTCTTAGAACACTGGAAAGACTTGTGCCCCACCTCCTACAGTTCTTTCCCGGATGAGCAGCCTTACCACAGATTCGACACTTGCTCGGATCAAAACTCGGACGATAACCAGATCCAGAACCTTGTTGATAACCCCCTCGACCAGACGGCTCATACCTCGGCTTCTTGGCCAGGAACTGAACATAGGTAGCAGCAGGCTTCTTAGCAGCAGCAGCCTTAGCATAATCCTCCTCTTTCAAAGAGGCGTGAATACTCAGAGCTATCTCATAAGCTCCCTGGAAAGTCGAAGCACCCGAACTCAGAACATGGGTCCTCACCCTAGGATCCATTTTCTTGATGTACCTTTTCACACGCTCAGCTTCAGTAGGTACAACTGTGGTAGCAATCCGGGACAACTCGGTGAACTTATTAGTGTACTCCTGCACACTCAGAGTACCCTGAGACAGAGTTAAGAACTCTTCCTGCTTCTGCCAACGGAGCTCATCAGGATAAAACCTCTCCTTCGCCTTAACACGAAACTCATCCCATCCAAATCCGGTGTAGCCATGCAAGCTTGCACGAACAAGCACTCCACCGGTTATCGGCTTTCATCTTCGGATAGTAGGTACCAATAGGCACCATTTCAAGCAGATAGGCAACCGAAGTAGCAAGCAAACTTCTCCATCTCCCTTATCCACCCTTCTAGCACAACAGGATCAGAAGTCCCGTCAAAAGTAGGCGGACGGTGACGGTCAAACCGATCAAAGACAGATTGCCCACTAGGAGGAGCAGAAGACCGATTAGCCATGGCTATGATAGCGTTCTCAAGAGCTTGGCACCTTTTTCGGGTAGCTTCCTTTCTAGCACTAGTCATACCTCGGGGCGGCATTCTACAAACACAAGTTAAACATTCGTTACTGAACACATTATTAGTTGTAAATTAACAACTTATCACATCAAAGTAAGAAAAATATCTTCCCGTGGTTTCCTACCCAAGTGACCCTCTCACCACTATTTTTCTTGAAGCCTAAGATTCTAATGATCCTAGTTACTTCAACTACACATTTCCCGGGAGTTTCTTAGTGACTAAGTAAGGGTCTCGGGTAACTTTGCTCTGATACCAACTGTAACACCCCGTCCTTCTACTACTAAGATACTAACAAAGTCTAATTAAGAAATACTAAAAAGACGTTAGCGGAAATAACGTCGGGACGGTTATGCTACTCTAAAACAATATTTAAAGATAATCCTCAAAACAAAGTTTCATAACTCCAAAAAGAATATCCAAGAGAAACATTATAGTTCTAAATAAAAGAAATATCCCAAATCATAACAAAAAACATCATCCAAAAACTACGAGACATGCAAGTCTCCCGATAAAACTGAGATAAATCTAAATGTCCTTGAAAGCTATCCAAAAGTAAGTCTCCCTATGGTCAACATAGATTTCATCTACCAAAAACAGTACTAAGAGCTTCTTCTCACTACAAACTCTCACTATGCTAGCCCAAGCAGTCACCAGTCTAGCAATCATTTCCATCTGCAAGGATATATATTAAATAATTCCACGTCGGTGGGGAGTAACTAGCAGCTTCTCCCGAACAATAGCAATCAAAGCACAATTCAGAAGTAGATTATTAAGAAAGGAAAATCATGCAATCATTACATCAATAGCATGCACATAAAAATCATAAAGCTCATAGGTAAAACAAGTGATCATCAAAAATAAGTAAACAAGATATAATGAGTGTGATAATTCTAGAATATATAAATAATGTTAAATCAAACTACAACAGAGTTATTGAGTCAGAAACCGAACGCCAGTGATTCGCAAATCACTTCCTAAGGTTTGTCAGATCGCAATCTCTAGGTCAGTCTATGGGCTTACGTTCCCCACTGCATGTGTCTAAGAATGGCCAAACTCCCGATGCAGGGTAGAACACGCAGAACTCCCTGTCCTCTCGGACGACAACAATTAACCCAGGTGTACCCCTAGTTCGCAAACCAGGTGGTTGACATGTTCTTCACCGGGGACTACATCTATCCCACCGGATATTCTTATCTCAAAATAAAATCATGAATATAGTTCAAGTATCATTCATCTAAAATATTCATCAAAAGGGATGCCACCCGGCCTTATACCCACAGTTCATCAAAATAGTTCTTCATAATTCCTCAAACTAAATTACTTGCAATTTCTTAACAGATACCTCCCACAATAAACACTTGAACATCACTAAACATCATCATGATATTATACTAATTTTTACAGCAACCACACCTCAATCAAAAATACATCACCAATTAATTCTAAATCTTATTCAATAAAAGAGAAGTAACAATTAATCATTTTCTTTCATAAATCAAACATAAACATATGGTTACCCAATGATACATACTGCATACTACTGAAAATCAGCAACCCAAAATTTAATAAATTATGAATTATTTCTGACTTACAAGCCCTCAAATGATTTAAAAGTGTATCTTCAATTTCACCACAAAAACACCATAATAATTATTAAACTAATAATTTCGAGCATTAAAATCACACAAAAATTATCATACGAACTAATGGCTCTAATGACATGGTAAAATTTTTATTTATAATTTTAGGACTCCAAAAGTATTTTTAACAGTTCATATACAGATTACTCAATAAGGCCAATATAATAATTAAAAATATAAACAGACGCCCAAAATTTACCAAAAATTTATATAACATGTAAAAACTCACGGAAATACATAATATTCAAAGAAATGAATTTTTCTGCCTCTAGAAATAATTTCCATGATTTATAAACTAACAGAACCGAAATTACAAATAACAGATATATCAATTAATTAAAACAGTAAACAGTAGGTAAAAATTATTCTAAGTCATAGAATACATACTACGCATGTAAAATGATCTAAGAAAAATAATTTAATCAATTTTAACAGTCGTTCCATAATTATTATGCAATTTAGCCAAAAACGCACAAAACACCAATTAAATCAAATAAATACTAAAAATCATGCGAAATTTATTTTTATCTACACAGTATTCACATAGCATGTATCAAGTATATTCGTGTCAAATTTCATCAAAAATTTCATTCAAAATGTATTTTAAATAATTCCTAGCGCAATAAACTAAACCGAATAATACCCTAATCGCAATGGTTCTAAGACAACTACTAGTTACCTGGATCGTCGGAGGCGAGCTGAAAACTTTTGGAAAATCCCAAAATAGGCGTGTGATCCTCTTCTTCTTCAAATTCCAAGCACCAAGTATAAGAAAAAGGCAACAAGAACAATTCACGAACAATTAACAAGAAGTAGAAATGAAAATTTTTGAGAGAATGAGAGAGATGATGATGGCCGAAAATGGCAGCAAAGAGTTTCTGATTTTTAATCAGAAATTGAAGTGATGATGGTTGGTTTTAAGGAGGTTTAATGATGAAGAATCATTAGGGGGGTTATGGGAGTTACAAGGCATCAAAGAGTCACAAGAAAATAAAAAGAAAAGAAAGAAAAGAAAATGAGGCCCTCCTCTTTCCTTCACTTGGCCGGCTGTCCAAGCCCACAACCAACAAAAAAATATTTCGGCCCAATTCAACAATGATCCATGCCTCAAAAGCCGCTACGCGATAAAACGATTACTTCCTAAATCGCGCCTAAACTTTGAAAATACTTAATAATGAAAATAATTCTAATAAATCATATTATAAATATAAATATAATAAACACATTAACACGCCATAAAAATAAAAATAATAATTCGGCTCCCAAAATTATAAAATAAAAATAATTAATTTAGAGAAAATAATAGTTTTAGAGAAAACTTTAGCGAAAAACTAGGAGCAAAATTACGGGTTGTTACAAAACCAGTCTACATTAGACTCGCTAACCATTTTAGTGTTATTAGACTTTGATCACTACTAAACAAATCACATAACGGGGAACTACGCGTCCCACCATCGACATGACTCGAGTTGACATTATGCCTTGCATATGTCACCACTCCATAGTCTTACTAGATACATGACAGTTACTAGTTGTTCTATAATGGTCTCAAGCCGACTCCTTAACACCGACAAATAAACAGTAATACTTTACCAGGGTCAAACGATTGACCCTTAACGCGGTATGAGCTGACTTTGACTAGTCACGGGTATGCTACGAGAAAACGACCCACTTAGACTAATTCCTTTTTTCTTTAGCTATCCACTTCATCACGAATACTCCATGAAAGTCAACAGAACACGACAACTTACAGTAGATAGTCATCTCATGACTCGCTAGACTACTTTAAACTCACGTAAACAAGGTCTATAGGCATGACCAAGAGAGCTAATAACTCGAGTTTCAACTCTTGTTATAGCCTCAACACACAACCATACACTAATAAGTCAATTCATAACACTTAGTCAACAAGATTAGCATATCCAAGACATAACCAAACCATTCCCTATAAGGTTTTCAATTAATTCACACCAACTACAATTCGTGCATGTCATCACTCAACTCAATCAGTTTGCAATTCAATAATCAAGTAGTTAATCACTCAACATTCTCAAGGCCAAAAGATGGACAAAGTACGGGAGGTGGGTGGGTCTAACACCACAATACACACAAGAACAAACAAAAAAAAAAAAAAATAAAATAAAAGGGAGTGCCACTTTGAATGGAATAAGGCTCACCCTTATTCACAATAATAGTTCATCCTAATGCGAACATAAAAACCGGCGAGCTAGATACTTAAATGAAATAGGTGACGATAGAAATTAACATCAAGACGGAATATCACCCCAAAGTTCCCATAAACAAATGGAACTAAATTTCGCATTATGCGACTCAAACTTGAACTTATAGCACACTCTCGCTATGCACCAACTTAAAATCAAAACCCAAACACGGATATACTCGAAATGGTTTACCTTTACTAGCCAATCAATCCAAACATGGAATCAAGCACAACTTAAGTTGAGTCAAACATGGAACTCAACTAGTTCCACACTTACCAAACTCATTGACTTTATCAAGTCAAACATCTACATAAGAGGGATCCACAACAACTACCATACACAACAACCACATGTAATCCATTACTTCCCATATCTCAATCTTACCTCGGCTTTTCAAATTTTAATACTTTCATTTATTTAGTCTTACTTAAGGTCACAACCTCAAGGTTACAACTCTAGGCACAACCTACTACATCACAAAAAATCTACCTCAAGGTAGGGATGGATCCAACTTCCAATCAAAACAATGATTAAAACTTTCGTACATTATTCTTCATCATTAACACGCACCCCGGCCGCTGGTGGTCTTAATGGTGATGAACAATCCACATAGGGAGAGGTACTTTCTCCTAAAAACATAGTTTCAAAATAAACAAAATAATTTGGAGATCCCGATAGGTTCTAAATCGATGGTCACAACTCTAGGTCTCAATCCTAGACCACAACTAAAGGTTAACCTCTAAGGCTAACCTAAGGCCCTACACCTTGGCACTAAACCGGTGGCTAATCCTCTAGACCACTTTAAGCTCAACTCTAGGCTCTAGTCATAAACTCGAACCGTTGGCTCTGATACCAACTGTAACAACCTTGAATTTCCATTTTCTTTAGAAAACATAACAGAGTACAAAACACGGACAATTCAAGAGCTGTTATGCCGCGATTATTAAACATTTAATAACCGCAAGGCGAAAGATATTACTACTAATACATAAATCCATTATTAACTATTACAACTAAAAGGAAATGTAATTAATTAATACACTCCTATAACAAACCATAATTCTAAACTATTCAAAGCGGAAGTCTTAACTTTAATAAATCTACATCTAGGTGAAGTCAACGCTCTCGCCCCAATATAAGCTAGTCACCATCCAGTCGTGCACATTGAAGACATGTAATATCAGCCAAAAGGCTGAGCAAGGTTTCATACCAATAACAACTTTGAACTATCCAATGTGCAGGTGGAATACATACATAGTATTCCATAAAATCATTTCACTTGTACAACATTCAACTTGAATATAATAGACAACCTTCAATAATTCAAATCCACTTTACTTTCTTTCTAAACCATTCTGTAAAATTTTCAAATATAACTCCTTTGAAATCTGTGAGTAGGAAGTATTAAGATCCAATGAGCTAGCTAGGCTCACTAGATAAGATAAGCACCAAAGTCCCTAGTATGCATACCCCTAACTTGATAACGTATCAAGAAGGAAGACTAATGGCAAGAGTATTGATCAATATACTCCCAACAACTAAAATAATTTTGTTGAGACACTGTTAACTCAACATACTTCCATACTCGAGGAATACCGCTTACCGGCAACCCCACAATTTCATTAAACTTGGTAAACTTAGTAACAATGAGGAACTTCCTCCTTTTTAATAATCTCAAACTTGTCTCACGAGGAACTTCCTCCTTTTAATATAATTCTCTAAAATAATCTCATAAATTATTTTGATATAAATATCGTCAAAACAATTAAAAGCTCCATAAATAGCATCGTGAAAACGATTCCAACCTCAATATAAATCACAAATCAAAATGAAATACTTTCTGAAATAATCTGTACAAGCTAAGTATGAAATCTTACCTTATCAGCAACAACAGTCAACGAATCTCAAATTTTAAGTCTAAAAGGTTCCTCTACAAACCCGTGATCTACAATATAATATCATAGTATAAGTAACATACGGTGTACCTAGAGTTAACTCGACTCTACACATTCCCGGGCACCAACACTCATACCATACTTTTGTATGATGTAGTTCATGTCAAAATATAAAGTTGGAGTATATCATATAAACAAAGGAATAAAACTTCAGCCATAAGGCATATTGATTGTGCAACTAAGCTACGGAACCATTCACTTCAAACAATTCTTGTGAATATCTTAACTTTAGTCAAGCATTTCATAAACTTTAACATGGCAGTAGCATCAGGAGACCACAACACTTGCAATTAAAGCATTCTTGCCAAGTATGAATTTTAATAATGACACTACCATTAACCTCAAGACCATAAGAAAATAATACCGAGTTGAAATTAGTGCCCAAATTGCAAGATCAGTACGAGCATAATCATATTAACAAGGATACAAAGCAAGTTTCATGACTAGACTTAACTACTCACAACTAAAACACCGCAACAGTAAACCCACACTTAATTATCACTATACTACATACACTCATGCTAATTTCTGATATATTTCATTGACTAAATAACTATAGTATTGTACTAAAAATTTGACAGCCCACAAACAATCCACATAACAATAGTTTTCGGGTAAATTTCGAAACCAACAATATTGCAAAATAAATAAATCTGAAAACATGTTAACTAAGTCATATTAGCCATCAAACATGAACTAATTACTCAAATTTCGTATAACAAACTTTTCCCTCAATTTAATTTATTCAAGAACCCTAATTTAACAAAAATCCGAAATTTAGATAAATTAACCCAATACGAAAATAAACTGAAGATTATACTTACTTGATTAGGAAAAGTAATAAGGGTGAAACTACACTATAAAAGACCCTAAAAAAACTGTTCTTTCATCCGATTTCCGACCCGAAATCCGCAAGCCCAAGAACCAATTCTTCTCTTCAAAACTAACGAACCAAAGATGAAGATGGAGATGATGGATGAAGGTTGATGTGTGATAATGGTTGAAGCAAGAATTAAAGGAGAATAAAAACAAAAGAAGAATTTACACTTACAGGACGAAGGGACGCTTTGCGGGGAAAAATAAAGAGTAGCGGTGGTGAATGATTTTGTTGTTGCCTTGCTGTAGTTTATGTTTAGGTATTAACTTCCCTTTTCTTATATTTTTTTTTAATCTCTTTTCCTTTTTCTTTCTCTATCTTTATGACTTGATCAACCTAGTAAATCTAGGAATTAGTTTTAACTACTTAGGTAAAGTCAAATGAAAAATAAATAAATATATTTTATAAAAGAGTATTTTAAATTATTTTTATAAACTAAAATAATATAAATAATTACTAAACATGTATAAAAAATACGGGGTGTTACAATGTATGTGTATATATATATGTTTGTATGTGAATATATATATGTATGTGTATATATATATACATACATATATATATACACATACATGTATATATATGTATATATATGTATATATATATACATATATATATACATATATATATATATATACATATATACATATATACGTATATATATACATATATATATATACATATATAAATATATGTATATGTATGTATATATAGGGCTGTTCAAAGTGCGGTCTGGACCGCACCAAACCGCAACCCAAACCGTTTTTTCGCGGTTTGGGTTGGTTTGCGGTTTCAAAATTGCAGTTTGGGTTATGATTTCAAGAAAACCGCGGTTTGCGGTTTGGGTTGGGTTTTAATTTTTTTAAACCGAAACCGCACCATAAACCGCAATTTGATATATATTTTTTAAATTTTTTTTTATCTATTTTGATTTTTTGAAAAATACACTTGACAAGGTGGCATACAAGTATACAACTGAAAATGGAAGTTTGAGGTAAAGAACTTGGACAATTTTGATAAATTATTATTTATGTTTGATTATGAAGTCAACTTCATATTTATTTGGACTGTTTATATTTATTAACAAATTTTTTTAGTCTTAGTTTACAAAATTAATGTCGACGAGGAAAAATGGTTAAACCAGCAAACCAAACCGCACCAAACCGTTTCGTGCGGTTCGGTTTGGGTTGGTTTGGGCAAAAGTGCGGTGCGGTTTGGGTTGGGAAGATGTCAAACCGTATATTTGCGGTTTGGGTTGGGTTACATCCCAAACCGTACCAACCAGGGGCGGATCTAGCGTGGGTTCAGTGGGTTCAACTGAACCCACAAAATTTTGGGGAAAAAACAAGCTGGAAAACCGAAAAAAATCGAAAATAAAAACATAATAAATAAAACCCGCATGCATTTGATTAACTTGGAGTGGTCTTGGCTCAGCGGTACGCATGTATTGGGCTGAAGCTTATCCTTTGCGGAGTTTTATTGTTTGATTTTTTTCCCTTCTTTTTTACCTTTGTGCTGCGTTTATCCAACTTTTGCTGCCACTTTTCAATTTCTTTTAATGCATTTTTTTGGTAGTTAGTTTTATAAATGGACTTGATACTTTTTGGATTGGATAGTGTACTTCATAAATTAATTTCAAGTTATATAATCTAGCTGTATAAATTGAATTGATACTTCCTACTTGGAGAGTTGGATTGGATAGTGAACATGATAAATTATTATAATTCAATTATTCATGATTTGTAATTTATGTGGTTTTAGTTATTTGTAGTTACTGAAATGAGTCACAATATGAAACTTAGAAATGATATTCTCCTGAGTTATTTTCATAATTATTGGTTGTAATTTGAATTTATGTATTGAGTTTTTTAATCAATTTATTTTGATCTTTTTTTAACGACTCCGAACCCACGTGGGTGAAATCCTCGGATCCGCCACCGGCACTAACCCAAACAGTGAACACCCCTATGTATATATATATATAAAAATATATATATATATATATATACATATACATGTATATACGTATATATATATTTATATACGTATATATATATTTATATACGTATATATATATTTATATACGTATATATATATCTATATATATATATATGTATATATATATATATGTATATATATATATATATATTGTTATGATTGTCTTGTTCATGTTTTCATCACCTCACATGTTATTATTGCTATTCAAGACCTAAGGAATTGTTCTAATATTAATCAGATAATTTGGACAACCTGTTAGCAACCTTGTAATTTTGATTGCTTAATAACTTGTCACTAAAAAATAGTCTTTTAGATGTGTTTAATCAACTAACTTAGAGTAATATTTTACGTGCTTGAAAATATTCTCTCGGTTGTTCTTTTACATAAAACTTGACATGAATAGATATTTAGTAGAGGCCAACAATGGGCGAATGTGGTTTATGACCGTGTTCGTACCCTCACCCTCGAACTCAATCTATGGTTCATTAACCATTAACGGAGTCATGACGGGAAATCTACATTGGATAAGTCCCTAAGTTGTCCCTACGATTTCCCTATATCCAATTAGGTTTATGAGTCTTCCTTTAAAGACTTGTTGGCGACTTCTCTCTGCTTCAAAACATATTTCAATAAAACCTTAACAATGAGTTAGTCAAATACGCGCTCACACCGCGTAGGCGAAATAAAATCACGCCAACAATTTAGCGACTCCACTGGGGAGGATTTTAAAAAATTAATTTTTTCAAATAAGTGGGTGAAACTTGAAAAATACGATTCATTCTCTTTTTATGCCTTAGACTAACATTACAGTTTTGCATATGCATGTGTATTGTTTAAGCCACCATAAGGACAATCTTCCTTGCCTCATTAGCGCATGTTCTATGCGTGAGGCCACTCCCAGGGGATTTGCGCTTTGTCCATCCGAAGGCTTCCTGAGCGATAGTGTTGGATCTTAGACATAAGCAAACCTACCCAACCACGACACTCGTTCTCTTGTTCATGACTTGAGAACCCGGAGTGCGTCTTACACGTGGCAACCTTTGTAAGCAAAGGTATGAAGCGTGGGATCAATCTCTTAGTCCTGGACCCTTTTCAGCCTTAACCTAAACCTGACCATAGTTGAACGTAGAATTGTACTTTAGGTTCAAAACTTTTTGCATCCATGTTATATGACGTTTGCTTGTGATTGCAATGTTGCTCGTTATTAATCTGGTCAAAACATTGTTATGTGTTGCTCCTAAATAGCGTCAAAAAAAAATATCGTAAAAAAAAAATATCGTCAAAATAGTCTGAACCTTCCTCGAATTGTCAAATAGCATGCCGGGGGGCTGTGCGCCAAACGCACGAAGGGGCGCCTGCCGCACAACTCCTGCGCCGGACGCGAAGGCTTCCCGCCGAGCGCACGTTGTTGTGTGGCGCGTAACCTTTACGTCTCATGCTATTGCCAATTTGACTATCGTTCAAGTCCAAAAAGCTGTCAATAATTATATCATCTTGTCAGGTTTATCATCGCGTCCCGAAATTATGTGGAATTAGCCAAAACCTCGCCTAAGTCGCCAATAATCATACCGGGGAGTCATGCGCCAAACACATTAAGTTGCGTCTGGCGCATAGCTCCCTCGCAAGACACACAGGCTCCGCACCGTGCGCACCTTTGTTGTGTGGCACACATCCTGTGCATCTCATATTTTTGTCGATTTAGTTGTCGTGGTGGTCGATCTTGTGTTCTTTCCGTCTGCATTCGCATAGAGTCATGATCATTCGAGGAGTCCTTTTTGTCTAAAAAATGAAACTCACATAATTCAAGCGAAAATTCAATCCTTTTGTGCATATCATCTAAGGTTGAGTCTATCCTAAAAGTGCATCTAGAAAAGTGATTATGGTAGAGTTAGAGTCGTCATGCATGTCTACCTCATTCCATCTCATCCTACCTCTAACAAATCTTCCATATTATCTATCCCATCTTTGCATTCATGTTAGGCCCACTAGCATTAGAGTCCATCTTAGGCCCATATAAGTCTAGTTCATGTCAAAATCTAGGCCCATTTATATATTTAGGTGAACCCTAGTATATGTCAAGCCCAGTCCAAGTCTAATCCCAGTCCATTCCAATCAAAGTCTAATCCTAGTCCATTTCCAATGTCAAGCTCCATGTGCATCTTCAAGTCTAACTTCAAACCAATATTGGACTAAGTCCAAAATCAGGCCAATATAAGGCCCAATTCATATACTAAGTCTAGTCAAGTCCATTTGCAGACCCATATAGGACGAAGTCCAAACCATTAAGTCTAGCGAAGCTAGCATTCCTTAAAGACCACATAGGCAAATCCTGAGTTTAGCGAAGCTACTCACCCTTAAGACCATAACGACACCCTTTGACCTAGCGAAGCTAGTCATCCTGAAGACCATAACGACACCCTTTGACCTAGCGAAGCTAGTCATCCTTTAAGACCATAACAACACCCTTTGACCTAGCGAGTCATCTTTAAGACCATAACGACACCCTTTGACCTAGCGAAGCTAGTCATCTTTAAGACCATAACGACACCCTTTGACCTAGTGAAGCCGGGTCATCCTTAAGACCATAACGACACCCTTTGAACTAGCGAAGCTAGTCATCCCTAAGACCATAAAGGCACTCTTTGAGTTTAGCAAATCTACTCATCCCTTAAGACCATAACGCTGAACCCCTAAGTCTAGCGAAGCTAGCATTCCTTAAGTCCGCATAGTCAATTTTTGAGTCTAGCCTCGCTGAGTTTATTATAAGTTCCAAAGTCTAGTTGTCTAGCCTCGCTTGCTCACCACGTAAGTTCAAAGTCTAGTTGCCTAGCCTACTTGCCTTAAGTCGAGTCTAGTCTCCCTTATTGACCCGATTCCTTCCTTAAAATCTAGCCCGCTTACTCACCCGTAAGTTCAAAGTCTAGTCTCTCCTATCAACACCAAAGTCCAAGTCCGGTCATGGAGTTCGGCTTGCTTCGCATAGTCCGGTTCATATTTGCATTTGCATACAATTAGGCCCATTACAATTCCAAAGCCCATACCTTTTCCATTTCTATCTATCATTTCCATTTCCCATTTTCCATTTTCATTTCCCACTTCCATTCTCATTTTCCATTTACATTTCTCATTTCCCATTTCTCGTTTCCATTTTTATCTCTCATGAAAAAGAAATCATTTCTTAAAATTTACGAGGCCCATTCGATTTTTGTTCAGGACAAGTCGTGAGATTATAACTTGGGAACGTCCGACAGAGAGGAAACAAGGTCAACCTACTCCCGGACTTGTCACAACGAATTCTCACCTTTTCGGACGAATCTTCCGAAACTTTCGAATCATCATCTAAGATGGGAGACACTTCTGAGTAACTTAATGCAATCATGGCTCAGCTCAAACTAATGAACTCTCGTCTTGAGGAACAAGACAAAGAGATCCAGACGCTAAGAGAAAAAGTGATAACTGAGGAAAGTGAAGTGGAAGACACTCCACCACCGCCACCTCCAATCAAGTCCAAGACATATTTGAGGTTCGAAAAACTCTAGCAATTGATCATGGCAATTCCCGCACTCGAGGGTCAGGCTCATGGCCATGACATCATTGATCCTGAACTGAGGGAAAAGCTTCCTAAAAAAGGTAGCATTCCAAAATTCAAGGGGGTCGAAGACCAGATGATCATATGAGAGCTTTCTCTGTTTCTATGGCTCTCAAAGGCATGAGCAAGGACCTGTTTGCTTATCTTTCCCTTAACCTTGGATGCACATCCATCTAAGTGGTTCAGTTCACTGAATAAAACAAATCTGAATGACTGGGACTACATCAAAGAAGAGGTTCGCAAACAGTACATATACAACACTCAGCTTCCTATTGGTCTTCATGAGATAGAATCAACTAAAAGAAACTCCAACGAAGATTTTATCACCTTCCTTAATCGATGGACGGAAAAGGCCGCACAGATGACCAACATGCCATCTGAAGAGGACCAAGTCCGAATGGTAATCCGTAACCTGCTGTCTAAGTACAGAGAACATATTAAATTCCAACCTATATAGAGTCTTTCACGAAGCTCTAGAAAGTTGGTCTACTGATTGAGGAAGAGGTGCATGCCTATAAGAACAAGGGTTATAATAATAACAACTCTTTCAAGAAGGGTAACAACAACCCTTTTGGCTCCAAGAGCAATGATGTCAATACCCTAACTACTGACAGGAGAGGTTATCAAAAGCCTCAAAGAGTCTTTACTCTTGTAGGCATGTCTCTAAAAGAAGCTTTCACTAGGCTTCATGCAAAGGGAGCACTTCAGCCTCTCGGCCCTACTCCAGACCCTATGTAATATTCCGAAAATTCGAACTCGATTAATTCAATAATAACCATATTTAGTAGTTAAAAATAATTACTAAACTTAGTTATTAGAATTAAGTGATAATAATAATAATAATAATAATCATAAGTTGACTTGAAAGCATAACCTCACTTAACAATATGAGGTACAACAAAAGCACAACAAGTGAATAGTCGGACCTAATAAATACTTCATAAGTTTAATGAAACTCAAAAGGAAAATAATAAAATAATCCCCTCCTCTCTTTCTTCTTCCTTTTTCTCTCACATGGAGTACTCATCTCCTCTTCATGTAATCAGAATTTTCTGATGCAAACTCTTGAATTCTTCAAATGTCAGATTTTTACAATAGTTAAATCCT